>VZRU01004519.1:157191-169167 GCA_013398155.1 Pedionomus torquatus | reverse complement strand
TTTCCCACGGGAAGGGGGGGTGGGGGGGTGGAGGATGACATCTGTCAATCTGGTTTTGGTAAATTTGGCTGAAACCATGACAGCAGTCCAAGACACTGTATTAGCTACTCATGAACCCAAGAGAGATCTTTGGGCCCACTGCTGCCTCCAGAGCAGGACTGACCCAAAGCATGATGCAGCCATCCATCGGCCTGAATGGCCTTGCAACATCCATTGGTTCATACACGAGTCACAAGTTTCATTTATGCCTCAGCAAGCTAACTCTCACTCTTTGTGGTTTTTTAACAGTTCTGGTATTATACAGCCTCCTTTACCATAGAGCTGGAAGTCAATTGACCACTGAAAAATTAATCACTGAAGAACAACCACCTAATAGACATGATTAAAAAACAGCAGCAAGTGCATTTTTCCCTAATGGATCTGTTAGAAAGAAATGCTACTTTTTTCCACGCACACGAACCAAGCAAAGTCATTATCAGAAATGAGAGGTCACACAGCCCTACCTGCAAATCTGAAGCAGACTCAAATTCACCTGTATTGTACCTGAGATATATTTGTCTGACATGGTGCTGTGATTTAACCCCAGCTGGCAACTAAGCACCATACAGCCACTCACTCCCCCCTGGTGGGATGAGGGAGAGAATTGGAAGAGTAAGAGGGAGAAAACTCGTGGGTTGAGATAAAGACAGTTTAATAAGTAAAGCAAAAGCTGCACACACAAGCAAAGCAAATCAAGATACTCATTCAGTGTACCTTATCATCAGGCATCTCCAGAAAAGCAAAGCTCCATCACACTTAATGGCTACTTGGGAGGACAAATGCCATAACTCTGATCATCCCTCCTTCCTTCTTCTTCAATCAGCTTTATATTGCTGAGTGTGACATCACATGGTATGAAATATCCCTTTGGTCAGCTGGGATCAGCTGTCCTGACTGTGTCTCCTCCCAAATTCTTTTGCCCCCTCAGCCTATTCACTGGCAGGGTGATGTGAGGAGCAGAAAAGTCCTTGATGATGTGTAAGCACTGCTCAGCAGTAATGAAAACATCCCTCAGTTATCAACAGTCTCCCCACATCCTTTTGTCCTGCTGACTTTTGTCCCCCTCTGCCCAGCCGAATAATTCTGCAGGAGAGGCGGATACCGACATCAGTCTGTGCTAACCTGCAGCCTGGTGGTTATGGCATCATGTGGGGACTAGGAGATGGTGTCTTCTTAGGTCAAGCAAAGCAAAAACCTCCAAATCATGAGTAAGTTTGGGAAAATCTGAGGATGTTTCTACACTAGCATTTTAACCAGGAACAAGAACATGTTGCTGAAGTGAACCCCCTGACCACCTCTGCTCCCATGTTTTGGTTCTCACTGAGGAGTCAGCCTGGGTCTCTTTTGGATTGAGCAGAACTGGAAAACCCTCTCTCTGAGCACAGCACCTATACTCCAGCTGCCCTGGCAGTCAGTCTATGGGGACTGGCTCGAAGCAAACCCCCTAGACATCTAAGTGGTGTGACTTCTGGGTCCTCAGCGCAAGCTGTTTTTACAGAATGCTCTTCTTGCTGGGCTGCAGTGGTTGCAAATGTCTGTAGCTGTAGACTGTATCTGTAGCTGTCATGATGCAGTGTTGTGTGCTGTAATATGGGTAATGTACTATGGTGCAATGCAATGTAGGCACAAGCCAAAAGTTATTCTATAAATGAGGCATTTATGACAAAAGAAAGAACCCTTGATGCAGGATTCTGCATTTTACATTAAATCATCAGCACCAGCAGCTGCTCTTAGAAGAATGCAAGTTGCTCAGCTTTTGTTAGTGGGAATGTCTTCCACACCAAAGGAGTGGCTTCTGGGCTCCACATCCAAAGGGATGGTCTCACCCCAGGGGAGAGGTGAGGGTACACCCCTGTATTGGCACAGCTCACACGCCCTCCCAAGCTGCCCTGGGGTGTGGTATAGAACTGTAATGCTTACCAGAAAGTGCTGGATTTCACAAATCGGGTCAGTAGCTTCTAGGACTTATTGGAGTGTTTAGGTGACTTTTCCCATATCTTCCCATTGCTCTCTGGAATTTCAAAGGGAGCACAAGTTGGTTTACTCCTGAAGTCAGACTGTAGCCACAACTCTGTCACAGCACATGTCAAATGAGCAAAAGGAAGAATAAAAATTAATTTAGCTGGTTTTAGTGATCTTGCTGTGATCTTCACATCAGTGGGCAGTGCCATTACACTAGTGGGTAGCACTTGAAGTGTACTGAGTACTACAGAAAAGAAAGAGAGGAGGCACAAATCCAATTAAGCAGGCCAACTAGAGCTGTGCATAGCTAAATGGGCATGAACAGTCTTGGGTTTTATGCCAGAATTTCGTGTCTCTGAAGTTATAGACATTCATGTATATTTTGCTGACTTAGAAGAAAAATTCCTGTTCCCAGAATGTACAATATGCTACACAACAATGCAACATGTCTTGACACAAGGAAGAATGACCTCACCTGAGATTGTGGGTTGCAGTTTGGAAATAAAATGTTTCAACAGCAATTGCAATCCATGATGAGAACTGGAAACTCTGCACGTTCTGATCTTGCCTGGAATTTCCTTGTAGCTTCACATAAATGCCGTAGATCGGAATAATTTTCAGTAGATTCTATCTCTTTTGAAAAAATAGAAACTACTCTAATTGATTTATGAGCATCTTTGCCTGACACTCTACCTATAACAATAAAATACCTAGCAGTAAAATATCTTGTGTGGTTTAGGTCTGATTTATTTTACATTTTGTCCACAAGTTAGACATGTACAGAGCTGCTGTAAAATTGTTTTAATCCCATTTTTTCTGTTGTCCAAACAATGCTCTTTGTACAACTCAGGCCATCAGCCAGACTGTATTATGCAAATGCCAGCAGGGCCACTGTGTTCCCCATGCCAGTCCTAAGAGGGGCATTCCACAAGGGTCCTCCTGGCAGCACCTGGTCTCATTTTGGTTTTGAACCAGGACTTGAAATTTACTACTTTTCCCCTCCTTTCCATTTCCTCCAAAAGCCCAGCATATTTGGGAAATGGCCTTTTCCTGCTTTTCACTTTTGCAAAAAAGTTAACATCACTATATACCAAGACAGCCCAACATGCAGTTCCCCTGTGCTGCCTTGACCAGGAAAGGCATCCCAGTCCTTTGCAGTGCTGTACGGGGAAAGGAAAGCACACACAGGTAGGGACAAGAGAGAGACTGAAGTGTATGCAGCAGAGGGACTGCAGGCCAGGGGCTGCTACTGGGATCAGACAGAGCAGCATGGGACAGAAATGAGTCTGCCAAAAGGGTCTGGGAGTTACTCTGCATCTGTCTTGGAGGACATCCCACCACAGCTATGATCTCCCTCTCATCAGCTGTGGACAACCTCTGTGACACCAGGGTGTATGTGACTGTGCTGGGGAACAGGACCATGAGCGGGTACAGGACAGAGCTGTGGGCAAGTGATGTGTGAGCTGAGCCAAGAGGGGCATCTGGCAAGGAAGGCCCAGCTAACACAACACTGCATGGACTCAATGTGTGGGGTTTGGGCATTTCCCCTTGAGGGCGCCCCAAAAGAACTTCAACCTCTTTCAAAATGTTTGCTTTTTATGTAGTCAGATAACAAAGGAATAGACTTTTTTTTCCCAATAGTCAATTTATTCTGCTACCCACCATTTACTCATTAAAAAAGTCAGTTCACACAGGAACCACTTAGCAGCAGGCACATTTTGATGTTGAGAAAGAATCTCAAATGAGTGATGAAGCAGAAATCTGTAAAAAATGTATTTCTTAACAAAACAAATGATCTACTGACCCATTAAAACATGCCTGCAAGTCACCAAGTACCTGCATAGCTGGAGCCCTTGACTTCTAGCAGTAGGTACTGAGAGTACACAGGTAATGCAGACATTGCATTGAGTAGTTTTATCAGATGTCCACTTTTCCCTCCCTGAAGCAAATCCCTTTTGATGTACTTGAATTAAGTGGAGAGCAGAGGCAGAAACATTCCTGACCCAAAGGGATTAATTTTTCCTTCTCTTGGGGTGCTGGTTGAATATAAGAAATATCCTGTCTGTGCCTGGAGATTTTGTAAACCTGAATGCATATATTGCTTAAGAACAATCTCAGTGGCGTTTCTAAGGAGATGCTGTGTGGTGCTCTGCCATTTCTTGGCATGATGGCTCTGTTTCTTCTGTGTCTACAAGATCCCTTCCCACAGATCTCTGCAATTGGCTGTGTTGGGACTTGTGCAATTAGCAGCATGATGACAAGAAAGGTGGATAGATGTTGGAACAGGTGGATAGACCTGGAACAATACCTGCCCTGGGGCTCCACCACCCTTTGGAGCCAGAAATCAAAGACTCCTTCCTTCTACTAATTTACCAGTAATTACTGCTCCAGTCCTGAATGATCTGGTCCCTTAGGCTTTGTCCAAGTCCAGCTTATCAGTCTAAGCATAGACTCCATAACCTCCTGAGTTCCTCTCCCTGGTTCTGTGAAGCTCAAACACACCTGCAGCTGCACAGAAATTCTGGAGATATCTTTCAGGGAATTTCCTGGCAGTTATCAGCTTATCTCCTCCTTTCAGATCCCCAAAGAGCTTGGAAGTCAGCCTCTGCCATCTGAGTCAAACCCAGGAAACAGCTTTACTTCTCTCTGGGAGTTATTCTGCACAGCAGGGACTTCTTGGTCCTCAACAGAAAAAAAAAAATGCAGAAGTGAGACAAGTTCTCAGTTTTTCCAACCCGTGACAGCTACTGACAAAAGGTTCAGGGAGAGTGACAGGGATGAAAAGACACTGTCCTTCAGACAAGAAAAGGGGACTATTGGGAAAATCAGATCTAGGAAGCACAAATACAAAGTTCATAGAGATGTCAGGGAGAGCCTAAAATAGCAGACAGACAATTCAGACTACTGGGGCAAGAGTTATAGGGATTTCTTCAGCAGCAGCCTTTGTACCCCAAGGATACTGTGATGTTCAAAGTGTTCTCCACCTCTTATTGCACAAAGCCAGGGGAGAGCCAACATCATTATACCTTTCAAACCTGTTAGAGACAAGGGCAATGAAACTTTGATGAATACAAAACAACAACCTCTTTAACCTTCTTGTGGCTGTTCACAATGGTTTCATAGATTCATAAAATGGTTAGAGTTGGAAGGGACCTTAAAGATCATTGAGTTCCAACCCCCCTGCCATGGGCAGGGACACCTCCCACTAGACCAGGTCACTCAAAGCCCCATCCAGCCTGGCCTTGAACACTTCCAGGGATGGGGCATCCACAGCTTCTCTGGGCAACCTGTTCCAGTGCCTCAGCACCCTCACAGGAAAGAATTTCTTTCCAGTATCTAATTTAAATCTCCCCTCTTTCAATTTAAAACCTTGTCCTATCACTACATTCCCACATAAAGAGTCCCTCTCCAGCTCCCCTGTAAGCACCCTTCAGACACTGGAAGGCTGCTATAAGGTGTCTCTGGAGCTTTGTCTTCTCCAGGATGAACAAGCCCAACTCTCTCAGCCTGTCTTAGTAGGAGAGGTGCTACATTCCTCCACAGTACCCCATGTGGGGTCTCATGAGAACAGAGTAGGAGGGTAGAATCACCTCCTTTCATNTTCTTTCCAGTATCTAATTTAAATCTCCCCTCTTTCAATTTAAAACCTTGTCCTATCACTACATTCCCACATAAAGAGTCCCTCTCCAGCTCCCCTGTAAGCACCCTTCAGACACTGGAAGGCTGCTATAAGGTGTCTCTGGAGCTTTGTCTTCTCCAGGATGAACAAGCCCAACTCTCTCAGCCTGTCTTAGTAGGAGAGGTGCTACATTCCTCCACAGTACCCCATGTGGGGTCTCATGAGAACAGAGTAGGAGGGTAGAATCACCTCCTTTCATCTGCTGGCCACACTTCTCTTGATGCAGTCCAGGATGGCTTTGGCTTTCTGGCCTGCCAGTGTGCACTGCTGGCTCATGTTGAGCTTCTTATCCACAAAGTCCTTGCTCAAGGCCTTCTCCTCAGGGCTGCTCTCAATCCACTCTCTGCCCAAGCTGTATTTGTGCCTGGGATTGCTATGTCCCAGGTGCAGGACCCTGAACTTGGTCAAACTTCATGAGGTTTGCACAGGCCCACCTCTCAAGCCTGTATAATATGCACTGTCATAAATTACTGACTCTTTTCATCAACTGAGGGTTCACGCTGGTTCACCAAATTTATCAGTGAGGGTCATAAATCACAAGCATTGACCATTATTTGGCCCTCTAATATTAAAAGTCTATCTGTTTATACTGAGCATTTATTTATCACCTGTAGAAGTGCAGCAAAGGACTGTAGCAACACCAGAAAAATTTGGGCATGAAAAACATGACACTTACCGGCCCATGAACCTTTTAGTCAACTGCCAAAAAACCAAAAAAGTTGTGTTTTGGTTTTTTGTTTGGTCAGGTTTTTTACCTATGTTAGCAAGGTATCTAATATTTCCACTGGTTTTACTCATGTGTTTATTTATCTGGCTTTACATATCAAATACACTAGCTGAGTCTTGTGTTTCTAGCTTGGGGTTTGCATATGACCTAAGACTTTGAAGAGTCCTTCCAAGCAGCAATCTTGTGCTGTAGTGCAGCCCCACCTCCCGCAAGCCCCAGCAAAGCAGGATGTGCCCTCCTCTGACAAACGACGCTGCCCTCAGCTCCACAGCATTTTTGTGTACTTTGCTATTTGTTTTGGTGTCTGGTTGTTTCGGGTCAGCAGAATCATTCCAGCAAGCTGATTTCACTCCCCACTTTGCTGGTAACATCTCCCTCTTAGGTATGAGGTAGCGTACAGATCACTACAGGTATCTTTTGTAGCTTGTGGAACTTCAATGAGCAGACGGAATCTCAATCTTTCCTTAATGCTGTTTGGTATCCAGCATAGACACTGATGAACTGTAGCTGTCACCTAAAAAGCACTACTCCCAAAGAGGAGGAGTAGATCTGGGCAGATACTGCTACCTCACGTATTTTGTTTTCTTTGAAGTGTGTGTACTTTCACAGTGCAACCTCTGCCACTTTATGTGGCAGGCTTCTGGTGACTTTCCCAGTACACATATAATCTGGGAATATACCCTTTTTCATTATGTACTCAGTGCCCTTTGGCCAAACAAGTCTTCCCAAAGCCTACTTCAGCTTCCTTTATTATTTCCTGTACAATTCAGGGCCTCACAGTCTTGCACAATTTCTGTTGACTTTCTAGCTCCAAAATTGTTGCCCATTGACTAACAGCAGTCAAGCTCAAGCATGCAGCTGCCTGCTTGATTTTCTGTCATGAAAGAAGCTCTCCTGGTGTTGTCTTTGCATGGGGGCATTAGTCCCAGCTTTGGCTGTAGTTTTGTGTGCTTCAGCATCCAAGTGCTCTGCAGGCACGGTAGATTTTCCCCAATCAGCACCACTATCTCACCTCATGATGTACTCTTTTGAATCTGCTGCAATGAGTATATGTGACCGTCAAAAGTCAGCAGATTTTGAACATTCTCCAAATTATGTGCATAACTCCCTTGCAGAGTGCTAAATTACCTTCACTACTCGATGGTGATGGAGCCCTTGTTCTTGAATACCCACAAATAAAGAAAGAACAGCTTGGCTTTGGCATGTGGAGGAGCCGTCTCACAGGATGAGTGATAAGTGCTGTTTGACAAGTAGTTCAATTGCCAGGAAAAAATAGATCTAAAAAATGAGGAATACAGAAAAACTAAGAAGTGAAAAAACAAACACTGGACACTTGAGAATTTGATTTATTTTCCCCCTAGGACATTGCCCAGATGCATCCCATATGACTTCAGAAGCATCTTCCCAGTGGCATTACTCCAGGAAGTAGCACAGACGTGGGCCACCCAAAGGACCCTGGGATTGCAGGTGACTGAGAGCACCACACAGACACATGATCTCCAGCTCACTCATAAACCAGCACAAATCTGCTGGTGGAACATGTTAGTGTGGGCTTGATCGTAGCTTCTGCCTGATAGCCACTGCTTTTATTATTATTTTTTTTTTAACAGCATGAGATTTTACTGCATCCTCTTACTTCCTCATGACTCTTCCTTCCCAAACCCAGTTTAACTCCTTTGTCTCTGATTAGTTTAGCAAGAGGAAATATTTGCATTCAAGAAATGACTTTGCTAATATGATGCATACATTGGTGCAACCAGGTCATTACTGAATCATCTTATTCTTGTTTTTAATCTGATTCAGGACTTGCGCTTGAGACCTCAGCAAACTCTGCTGGATTAGTCACACAGTCAGTGATTTGAATATTGACAAAAGGAACAAGATAATGTAATTTATTTAGATTGAATTAAAACCTGCAAAACACGAATCCAGCTCACTTTCAGTAGAGGAATCTATTGCTCTTGAGCTCCTGTCACTGAATCCAATGACTTACAGCAGAAGTTTTAATTCCAATTAAGTCTTCCCCTTCCCTGTGTGGGCTGCACAAGATCAGTCCTTCTCTGGCTATTGGCACCCAGCCTCTCCTCAGGCTTCACTGGCACCACCCTTTGTACTTTGCAGCCTTTATGGCTGCTCCATATATACGGCCTTTAGCAATTTTTCTCTCCAGGCTCCAGCGTTTGCCACCTATTTTGCATCTTCCCATTCTTATCTGTGAATAAGTAAACTAACGTGGGTTTCTTCTATGCTCTGTGTGCTCCAAGAGATAGAGAAGAACAAAACCTCCTCAGATAAGCATCAAAGAGTAAAGTGTTCTTGGCAAACCTGAGAAAACTTTGCCTGAACTCTAACAGTGCATTTACAGATGCATAACAAAGGGTGGGAATTAGTAAAAAGTAAGGTCTGCCCCCTAGCTCTGGCCTGCACCCGATACCCCTCTCCTTTGGGGAGAGATTATTTCTGAGGGACAGTGGAAAGCACCTTCCCAGAAGCAAATAAAATCATAACCTTCCTTTATAAACCCTCTTCTGCCTGCCAGTGCCTGGCCTATGGTGCATCTTCATGATACTGCTGTTGGTGAACTGGGACCCTCCCTGTGAAAAGCTATCATGACACCCTTTTCTCATGGGACTCTGCTACCCTTTCCCAAAACGTGGTTCTTTTTTTCTTTTTTTTTTTTATTTTTTTAGCAACAGACAGGAAATATGGATCATATCCACCAACTCTGTTTTACCTGTTTTACCTGTGAAGGGGTTTCAGCATTTGTGTGCCAGCAGGGCCAGGGGCTGCAGATCTTGGGGCAATGGAGATCCCATGAGCTGTGAGGCTGGCCAGGGCGAGTGAGCCAGGCCAGCCAGGTGCCCCCCATAAGGGAACAGGTATCACTCCTGGGAAGCTGTCTTTGGAACTGTAGGACTTGGACAAAGGACCTGGGAAGTTGAGGGAACCATACTAATTTGTTCAAGATAGGGAAAAAAGGCAAACAGCCACTAACAAAGTAAATTCTGGTTGCCACAGTGGGGTGAAACAAGGGAGTGGGCAGCTACTGACAGTGTCACACCGTTGGTTCTGTTGACTATTTTTTGTTTTACAGCTGAATGGAATGATGAAACTTGTTTAACCTCCTTGCTATCCTGCACAGCCAAGATTTCACCAACAGACCCAAGACCTATGCTGGTTTATGGAGTGATTTTGGAGAATAATTTTGAGGAACAGTCTGGTAGAAGGCTGCTCTAACTTGTGGATGTAAACTAAGTGCTCTCCAGAAGGCTCCAAACAATTTAGTTTGAACTAGGCAGTGAACATAAGAAAAGGTTGAGGTCTTCTGCACTGGCTTCGTTTTCCAGTGGTCTTAAGCTTTGTCTGACAGGGAACCTTTTGGAAACTATAAAGATTATGGGATCAATGCCTGTGGCCAGAGAAGCAAGAGTGACCTGCAGCAACATTGATATAAACCAGGATATTTGAAGCCCTTGCATTAAGTTAGATTTAAAAAGCACACCGAGTGCTCTTTTCACACTCAGACCAGCCTCACATTCTCTGATCTTCCTCCTAGAGCACTTAACCATGGTGGCATTTTTATAAAATTAATACTTTACTGTTTAAAAAAAAAAAAAGCACAAAAAACCCACCCCAACTTCAAAGATGATGAAGTAGCAAAGTATTTATGTCAAACAATAGAAGGTTGTTCTTTGTAAATAAAATGTTCTTTGAAAATGACACATGAGCCCATTACTTCCACAGGGAGAGGGAGGAGGCAGCAGTGAACTGAACACAGGGGCTGTGTGAGCTTTAAGAATTCGGTGTAGTGCACTAGACATGGAAGCTACAGCTTTGTGGATTGGAGCTCCTAAGCCCCTGTATTTATATTAGCCAGACCTTGCCAACAACACTGCAGGCGCTGCTCTATAAAACGCAAAGGCTTTTTTTTTCAAAGGCTGGGAGGGCAATTAAAGTGACCAGGAAAATAACGACTGGCTATCTATTTCAGACACCGGTATGTCTGCAAAGATATTGAAGGAGACAAAATGGTTTGCACAAAGGCTAAGCAAGTGTGGTATTTTGGTCTTGGTATGACTAAAACAAGTGTTTGAAAAGTAAGCACGGAGGCAAACTGGTTGCTGAGTTAAACTGGGAAGATGCTTTTATTGCTGATGTTAGTGCAAAACTGTCAGGTGTAACATGCTTAGCTCAGCCACAAAGAAATGAAAACTCTGTCCAAAGTACAAGCTGAGTGTATAGCTGCATTTCCAGTTGATAAACAACAATTGTGCATGACAAGTAGCAAGTGAGCTGCTAGTTGTTGAAAGAGACTCATTTTAAGCAAAAATGATGAATAAGAAGGTTGCTACACCTATGAATTAGCAAAAAAAAAAAAATCAATTGTAAATAGCACATTATAAAAGGGATGTTTCACGGTATCAAAACTAAACCTGACTATGAGGAACAGCAGAAGATCTTATCCAGTGTGAATAACTGGATAATAAAATGGCAAATGAACCTCAGTGTCTGCTGCTGCAAACTAATACACAGTGAGAAAATCAATCCAAAGTACACCTATTCAAGTATATGAGCGTGTATGTACACCAGGAAGTACTGCTATAGTTTCTAGAAATTCTTAGGAAAGAATCTTGGAGTGACTATGAAAAAGTCACCTCATTGCTTTCAGGTGTCTGAAAAACAAAAACAATTAAATAGGAATGACTAGCAAACGGTGGTGAATGCAACACAAAGCATTGCTCTGTGCATATATAAACTGTGCAGGTACTTGGACTGCTCTTGCGAAAAAAGGCACAAAAAGTTCTGATGAGGATAATAAAGATGATTCAACAAAGTAGGTCTTTCAGCACAGAATAAAAAGGATGGACAGAGAGAATATGACAGAAGTTTATGCATTCATGGAGGAGATGAACAGGGAAAGACAATTAGCTATTACTCCCAATGGTGAGGACTCAGGAATGTTACATGAAATTATACAAGAGCAGGTTTTCAGAAAATGAAACCATTTTTTTTCCACCACACAAAATAACAAGCTATTGAGTTAATTACTCCAGCATCTTGTGCGTTTTGAGATATACATGAGATAAATATTAAATATTTATACAATCCAGATACAGGTGACATCACAACAGACAGAGCAGAGAATGAAGCAAGAGCTATTAAACATACAGATCCAGACAGAACTTCTGGAGGTCCCGTGAGGCTGTTACATGAAGAGATGCAGACACAGTCTTTGGAAAGCTGTAAGACATTACTGGAAGATGAATCCAAGATTTCTGCTATCTTGAAATAAGCTAAAACCTGTTTCTGTGTTGAGAAATTTGCAACAGTATTTATTTTCCTATTTTGATGAAGCTTTTATTTTTGCATTATTTTACAATCCACAAGAATGAGTTTCCGTACCTATATACACCCTTTGTGACATTCATCACCTTCAGCCTACGAAAATAACCCTTCCTTATAGCTGAATTTTTACAGATGCCAGAGCTGGTAATACTTGACTCTCACATCTCCTGCCAACTAGCCAGGTATTAAGAAAAGCATAGACAATAAGCCTGCCCCCCCCCCC
>VZRU01004519.1:145223-157175 GCA_013398155.1 Pedionomus torquatus | reverse complement strand
CCCCCCCCGGATTTGTGCTTTGTCGTAATTCCTTGCCAGTATTCCCCTCTTCTTCCCAAATAAAGTATTACATACTTCTTCACACATACAAGCAAGCAAAGAAAAATCAATGAAAATTAGCACTCAGCTTTACCATAGATTTTGGTTGGTTTAAATGAAAACCGCTGGGGCAGCACTGAGCAACACAAGCTGTGGATTTCTTTCCAGCATTTATATTTACCAGCACCAAGCTGGGGTATTATTTTATAAACCAAAGTTCATTTTTGCAGACATTTCTTTATAGATTATTTAAGATCTTACAAATCTGACTTCATTTTCTAAACCTCTGAGAGCAAAACCAAATTAACTTTGCCATTTTGCAGATACGCATGCAAGTTCCAGTTTCCTGTAATTATTATCTAGACAAATTACTAGCTTGAGCTTATGCTTTATTTAAATCCCTACCTATTTAAATTTCTACTTCCAGACACACCTCATAAAACCAGGTTCAGTACTAAGTGCAACATACAGGACAGATCTTTACTTCCAATATACAGTAACAAACACACAATTTTCAGCAGTGCATTATATATTTAGACAAATTTCTATTATCTCACAAGCCATACACATAGCATTGCATCACTTTCTAGCTTTCCTGCACACCCTCTTTAACACAGCTTTCTTTTGTGGCAAGATTTTTGGTCACGATGTTTTAAAAAGCAAAGACTCTTTACTGTGTAGTAATTAAGCATCATTTAATGGAAGTTTCTCTTGGTTGGATGCTCTGAGCGAAATGCAGACTGTGTGAGGCAGACCTGAGCCCGACAGTAATATTGGACAAACTTTGCAAAGCCTAAGGTAAGGGCTGCAGCCCTGATCCAACTAATTCATGCCTGGCTGGCCATGGCCTCCATCGTCAGCAACTTTTCTCAAAGATGGGGTTTAAGGGACACTATAACTAGAAGAGGCCTTCTTTTTTTTATTGTCAACATCAGAGCTCAGACTCCAGAAAAATAACACGAAATGACTTTTCACATGGCAAGAAACTGTCCTTTGATTCACTATACTGTCTGCTAGATCATCTTATCTCACAAAAACAACTTTAGCCCCCCCAGTCTGCAGTGAAATCAAGGTTGTGCACACTGTGAGGACAGCAGAAAGGTTTCTTTCAGGTCTAAGAAAGTCCACAATATTTCAAAGGAAAAACAACCACAAGTCTTACTTCTCTCCTGTCCTGAGCTGCCTGCTGCCCCTGCTACCCCTACATCTGGCTACCAAGACCATTCAATTTGTTAGTGTCACGTTAGCAGGTAGTTTATCTGTTCTGTGTCTTCCAAAGTCCAGCCATCTAAGGTCTCTGAGGTTTCTTTCTCCAGGCCTGCCTCGTTTTACAGCAAGCCTTCGGGACCTGCCTTTTATCTGACTGTTGTCCGAATCGGCCCACGGTGATGATTCCCTCGGGCTCTCACGGCACCGGGGCAGTTTTGGAGGGACCCACAGGACTGGATCTCCCTCCGGGACACATTTTCTGCTAAACACGTGGGAATCAACTCCAGCGCGGGGCCGCGCTCTCAGGGTCACCGAGCCCGCTCTGCCGGATGCTCGTCCCTCGGCGGGGCTCTGGGCAAGGACGTCCCGGACGAACCCCGGGCGCGACCCCTCGCTCCTGCCCCGCGGCGGCGATTGCCGCCCCCCACCCGGCCCTCGCCCCGCCCCGGAGTCCCCGCCGCCTCCGCGGGCGGTCGGAGGAGCCGGAGGCGGGAGAGGGGCGGGTTAAAAGCGGCGGCAGGTGAACGGGGAGGGACCTTAAAACTGCGGGGCGGCGAGGCTGGGACCGGCCGCTCCGCAGGCGCCGTCGGACCCGGGAGCGGAGCAGTGCGGAGCCGCGCATCCCGGGGTGCCCTGCCGAGCCGCGCCAGGTGAGGGTCCGGGTCAGCTCCGGTGTGCTGGAGCGGTGAGATCGGGGGGGTCGGGATCGCTGAAGCGCGGCGGAGGGGAGATCCCAGGCTGGGGGCGACCCCGGCGGGGCCGGGATGGGGCGGCCGCAGGCAGCGGCGCGGGGTGCGGCGAGGCCCGAGTAGCGGCGGACCTGCCGGTGAGGCTGCCGTCCTGCGGGGCTGGCTGGCCCCAGCCTCAGACTGTCCCCGGCGGCGGGGATGCAGGGCCGGAGGCCGGTGGGGTCCCGCCGGGGCGCACCCGCAAGCGCAGCCCGTTCCGGGAGGATCCCGTCGGGCGTCAAAGCCAAAAACCGGCGTTTGGCAACGGGCGGCCGGCGGCGATGGTTCCCGCAGCAGAAGGCTGCGGGAGCGCAGGGGAACAGCCTGGGAGCTGCCTCAAGGCGTCCAGCCTGTGACACGGTGTGAGGCTTTGCAGTAAATGATGTCGTGGTTGGCAGGATGAGTGTCCCGGTAGATTCACTCAGGTCCCCGCCTCAGCCAGTTTTGGTGTTTCTGTAGTTGCAGAGAAATGTTGGTTTTTATCCCCCCAAACTTGCAGCGCTGGTTCAGAGCTGTGGTGTGAGACTGCACTTGGAGCTCAGGTTGTTCATCCCACTGGGATATACGCTTCCAGTACTTTCCCTCAGTCCTGATTAGCCCCTTTGAAGATTTCAGTGACTTTGTTTTAATGACTATGCAACAGACATGAGGAAATTCTTAGCAGACAGATGCAGGTATCTGGTCATAGCCTACAGTTTAGGTCAGTATAAAAAGTTGCATAAAGTGCTGCTAGTTTCAGCAGAGACAAAACATGCAAAGTCTAAGGAATTCCAGCCACCTTCTCAAAGCTTTTTTTTCTTTTTTTTTTTTTTTTTCTGTCTTACCCAATTTCACCTTTCCTTGTCACAGTAAATCTGACCTCTCCCTTTTGCCTTGAGGCTTGTCTGTACAAGCTGGGCCCTTATACCAAGGATATGTGCTGGGGCACGTTGGTCCTTTAGTTGTGTTGTAATGACCCAACAGGGTAGAAAACTTCTTTTTTATATTTTTTCTCTATTATGTGAGAATGAGAGATGTTGAAAATTTTGAGCTGTGTTGTGTTGCGAGGCACCATGGTCTCCCCACAGCACACAGCCTGCACCAAGAGGAGACAGAGCTCTTATCCATGGCCAGTCTGGCTCCCACACACAGCAAAGTTGAGCCCCAGACTTGTTTCATGATGGACCAGCTATGCAAGATGATGGACCAGCTATGCAAGCTCTGGTTTCAAAGTGTTTTGTCCAATTCAGTGATTGTTTCCAAATGGCTGTGATCAGTGAAAGCTGAGCCCCGAGACTGAATTCTGACTTGAGCAAAACTTAGCTCGAACATTCAAAGGGGCAAAGAGTGTGGATTTTAATTTGCAAGAGCAGGAGGAAAGCTGAAACAGAGCTTCCCTGAAGTTTGACCTCCTGTTTATTCTCTGGGGTGTGATAGCATCTAGAAAATCAACATAAACTCTTTAGCTGAGGGCTTTTTACTCGTGGCTCTGCTTGTCTCCTTTTTTGGATGAGATAGCAATGAATGTGGAAGGGCAGGCTCTGTGGTATCTTTCTTTGCCTGTTGGTTCGTGCTATATACGTGTGCAACCCTGACAGAGCTGGCTTGAGGCTTCTCAGCACTGTTGGCAAAATCAAATGCTGTACTTTTGAAATGAAGGGCCTGCCAAGAAAGGGACACATCTGAGCTGAAGCAGAAAGCCTTGGAGGCCTGCTAGGGGGGTCTGGGAGGAGTGAAGGCATCTGCTGAAAAAGGCCAAGTCGTACTTAACTTGCAGGCAAATAAAGCACCAGCCCAGCCTTCTAGGGCTGTGGTGTTACCAAAGAAATAATGTGAAAACTACTAGAGAAGTCTCTGCTTTGCAGATATAGTAAGTTCTATTGCTTTGGGAAACACACTGAAACACTGTCAGCAGTCAACAACGGTAAAGGAAGGAGGGCGTAGGGGATGCATGGAGGAAATATATTTGAAGGTGTAGCTTTTTTCCTCCCCAAAGCCTTACTGAGAAATATATCAAAGTATGCCTGTCCTATCATAAACACGTGGAGAGAGTTTAACAAGCTGTTTGAATCCATAATCATGGGTGACATTAATGAAAGTGACTTGCATTTGCCTATGACTCTTGAGTGAGTGCTAGGAAGTCCTGTCTAGAGATGATTTTTTACCCTTTGAAAAGTGACCATTTGGTGTATTATGTCATCCCGCAGATAAAAGGACACAGAAGAGAAGATGGACTGGGGAAGTCTGCAGGCTGTTTTAGGGGGCGTAAATAAGCACTCCACCAGTATCGGGAAGATATGGCTCACAGTCCTATTCATCTTCCGTATCATGATCCTGGTTGTGGCTGCAGAGAGAGTCTGGGGAGATGAACAGCAAGATTTTGTCTGCAACACGCTTCAGCCCGGGTGCAGAAATGTTTGCTATGATCACTTTTTCCCCATCTCTCACATCAGACTCTGGGCCCTGCAGCTGATCTTTGTTTCCACACCTGCCCTGCTGGTGGCCATGCACGTAGCTTACACCAGACACGAGAAGAAAAGGCGGTTCAGAAATGGTGAAAAAATTGATATTGAAGAGCTGAAAAATGAAAAGATTCACATTCGAGGTCCCCTGTGGTGGACATACACCAGCAGCATCTTCTTCAGGATCGTCTTCGAAGCAGTCTTCATGTATGTGTTCTATTACATGTACGATGGGTACCAGATGCCTCGCCTGGTGAAGTGCAATGCATGGCCCTGCCCCAACACAGTGGATTGTTTTGTTTCTCGGCCCACTGAGAAAACCACATTTACTATTTTCATGCTTGCGGTGTCTGGGATCTGCATGATGTTGAATCTGGCTGAGTTGTGTTACCTAGTGATAAAAATTTGCATGAAAGAACCCAGGAAAACAACAGTTTTAAAATAATGCTCCAGTTTCAGGATTTCCTAACTCCCCATTTCCCTCAAACTTTCTTAGGTGTCAGAAAGCAATCAGCAATATTTTCACACTTGAGGAAAAAAGATAAAAATGAAAGTTCATTCATGTTTTAGAAATTATAGCCTCCCTGGGAAGCTGTCACTGAGGGCAGGTTTTAAAGATCATGAGCTAGTTCGGTATTCCTGCACAAATAGAGAAAGCAACCTTCTGGCAGCAGCTTTTCCAAATATGCCTACTGCTGGGATCCTGTTGTTGGGACAGAGTCACTTCTCACAAAGTGGGAGTGGAAAGGCTCAGAGAAGGCTCTAGTGCCCTAAGGGGAGCTGGGAACGACCAACACACTGTGTCCTCTTCAGAGGCCAGCCAATAACAAAGGCTTTCAGTCACAGTGGGGTGAAGGGTTTTGGGGGGGGAACTTAGTAAGTTTCATTCGATGAAGCGATTTATTACCACCTGACTGTGCCTTCTTCAGCTGTGTATCTTTAAAAGTTGGTGGTTTTTTTAGTAAAAGCCAAGAAAATTTGCCTTGTTTGATTCTGTGTGTTATCTAAAAGAAGTGCTTCAACACCTACAGCATGATACACGGTAGACTGCACCTACCAGTGCTCCTTCCCTCAGTCCCTTTTTGTTATCCAACCTGCATAGCATTTCTTTATAAAACCTTCCTATCTGAGGTACCTTTCAAGTGAGTCCCTCAAACCACTCCCAGTCTCTCTGACATGCTGCACTGCAAGACTGAATCACCCCTCCTCTTCTTACAGTAGGTCTAGCAAGAATTACAGACAGCCTGCAGAGCTAAAATAGCAAAGGGACCCAATCAGAAATTAGGAGGAACTTGATCTCTTTCTTAAAGTTCACATTGCAGGGCTGTGAATTGTGTATTACTAACTTGAAGAATTATGTGAGTCAGTGTGGTCTTGTCTCTCCAAAGTAGTCTCAAAACATGTTTTATGCCTGTCATGGGCAGCTACACCAGCACATACAGCAACAGTTTATCTCCCAAGTGCCTGCCTGTTTAAACTGTTTCTAGAAAACTGCTATTTCTTCTTAGCTTTAATATCTGGCTTTCCCCAAAATCAATGAGTGCCATCTCAGCTTCTCTATTTGCATCCATCTCTTACTGTACATTTAAATTTATCACTGTTGGAGTTAAACAAAGCTGTTTTAACTAAGACCAATGACCCCTCACTGTGCACTAGAAGCAGAGCATGAGCAGGCTACCATTGCTTGTGAGCTATACCCAGTGTTATAACTTGACTGAGGATAGAAATCTGTCAACTAAGAGCGGAGCAAGAAAAACGTGAACCCACCATCCTCAGAAGCACGAACAAAAAGATGGAAATTCATTAATAATGAGCTGAACTGGAAACTTGGACTGTGAAAACATCCTTAATCCAACTCTAAAGACAAAGCTTGGCACATACCAGATTTGTGCTTGGTAAAGTTCCTGCATTGTTCCGTGTACAAGTACAAAGAGAACAAACTATCTACACTCCCAGTGCTCTAGTATTACATGTCTTTTGTAACAACAGGATTTTTATTTTTTTCTGAAGTTATAATTAAAGCACTCTTGTGGTGTCTGTTTTCTGTATTGTACATCCTGTTTATTACTTAATGCGTCTAATGAAAATCTGTTTACCGTAATGGGTAATGTATGCACCAACACTACATTTAATAGCCAAGGGCTACTGTAAGGATTTTAGTCTTCTGCTGCAGGTTGGTTTTTCAATCGGTTACGTTGCCTGTTGTCCTGTATAGGCTGGGAGTGGAAGGTCACATTTGTGACCCCCTGCTAGAAATCAGACATGCTGCCTAAGTCAGCCTTGTAGTAGCAGGATTTGAGCTGGAAGAGGCTGCTGATAAATAACTTAATCGGCTCCATAGGGAAGAGGGTTCATTTTCCCCAGGCTGACTTTGAGTTAAATGGAGCTTGGAATGAGACACACCAAAGTCATAATGCAAACACAATGAGGTTCTCTTCAGCTAGCAGTTTGGCAACCAGATTGTCACACGGGGAAAAAAGAAATAGGGAAAGTGTTTGAAGTGGCTTTGATCTGGAACCGCAGCATCAGGTCACAATGGCTCTACCAGGACATATTCACTGTCTGAGATTTCTGTGTATATTAAATTTGACTAAATAGCTGCTTTGTAAATAAAAAATGTTCAGATAATTCACAGGAATATAGGAATTGCACCTATTTCTACATGTGCTACATTGCATGGGTGACATCCTACAAATGGGTTTCGTACAGATTAAAATACAATGCTGTGTTGGAATTGTGTGTGTTCTTTCCTGAAATACACTAGAAGCGTCTGCATTTTTGGCACTTGGTTCCTAGACTCTTGTCAGATTAAAGGCTGCAAGACTGTTGGAAATCAAAGCAGCAAATCTGAAGTCATGATTGTAAAAGAGGCAGATTCCTCAGTGTCCAGCGTAGCCAGGATATAAAGCGTCAAATAACGGAGTATCAGAACTGGGAAGTGTAGGAGTGGGACTGGCTAGAATTATACCATGATTGAAATCACAAGGAGAAATCGCCATTGACTTAATCAAACTAAGCTGTCATCCAAACCCTTGAAACTAAAACTACAAACATGTTTGTCAGAAAGGGGGAGGGCAAGGGGGAAAGCAAACTTCACTATTGACTCATAGACCCAGCCAGAGAACATTCCCTAACTCTCATTAGAGAAAGATTAATTTTAAAGGAAATCAGAAGTTTAACTCTATGACTTCTGGATATAGAAGTACCTTTATTAAATATTTTCTTAGACAAAAATTCCTTCAAATGTTTTACAGTTATTGTGAGCCAATGCACTGCATTATTTCCTATCTGACAGCAAGAATATAAAAGACAAATTATATGGTACGTACAGAGAAGAACACTCCTGTACCATGGAGGTTCAATTCAAAATAGCAACACTCTTAAAAGTTCCTTTATTTCATAAAAAGTGTACTGCAGCAAGTAAGCAACAGCTGAGAACACTTTACTACAAACTGAACTTGATAAAAATCAATCTCTTTTTCCCCCCTAATCATAATTCCTTCCCCTGCAACTTAGGCTAATGTGTTTTACCAGGCAACAAAATCACAGTCAAAGAATTGCACTGGATTTTGTCACCACCTGTTCTGATATTCAGATAGGTACTACCCTGGGTGTTAATTACAGGTTTCTTTTAAATTTTCAGCATCTTATTATCCATATAGTCATTTGAACCTGTTTGTAGACAGTGGCAAGAGTAATGGTAACTATCTGAGGCTTAATGAACTAAGACTAATTGTAATGAACTTCAAGATAAGTGAGTTATGTATATTTTTTTCCCCATCTGACCAACACAGCTTGTCATTGCCATTTTCTTTTACAGAATCTATTTCTCTTCTGTAAAATCGGCCCAGCTCTGACCTGGATATTTTCTCTATAAGCCATCCTAGTATTTATAACCTAGATTTGGAAATGTATTAAGCTTTTAATCAGCAGGACCAGCTGAGGAAACAAGTCATATCTCTGACTCTCCATCTTGGAAACATATCTTGCTCCTGCTGCGGTTGGTCCCCCAGTACTACCATAGAATTCAGCCTCAGAATTTGCCATGTAATTACACATACCTTCTCCATCTTTATGCCCCTTAAATCACAGCCAGTAACTCAGTGATTGTTAGATCTGCCTGCTCAGTGTTCGGTCCATTGTGTTTGAATAAACCTTCTACTTAAAAAATAGCCTCTCCAAGAACAGCCAGCTGCTTCATACACCTTTCTGGTAAAAGAGTGATATGGTATCAGTATGACATACAATTTAGGGGAATAGATTTTGAGTGAACTGATAGAGAGCTTACAGACTTGAGCTATGAATCACTGCAAGTTGTGGATGAATGTTTCAAACTGCAGTGCATATTCTGCGTGCTGCTAAGAACCAGCATTTCACTCATAGTCCAGCACAGTACCCAGGATAATAAACGCTGTAGTGTGTCAATGAAGTCATGCAGGTGGCATTTTTCAGTGGAAAAGCTGTACTGGGCAGGCTTACTTGCTTAGGCAAGGTGTATTTTTTCTGTTGCCTTGGCAATTATGGTAATACAATCTTCTCAGCTGGGACAGACAATAGCAGTCTTAAAACTGTTTAAATCAGGATCATAAAACTTGGTTTAAAAGTGTTTAGCAGATCATTTTCTGCAGAGGTTCAATCTTTAAGATAACACATACAAATCCCTCCCACATCTCCACATTAGCAGGTATTCCGCACCTCCTTTTGACTGGAAAACTTGCTATCTGTTTGTTATCTATCAATCCAACTATCCAACTATGTTTCTTTTGTCACAAGACTTCTTTGACTTGATTTGAAAGTATTATAGTAGTCCTAGTATACAGAGTTAACCCTAAATTTCATTGTTTCTGAGTTTCCACAACTGAAAGATAAAGGTGACAAATGTGTTGCGTTCATAGGAGCAGAAGAGTTTAATCAAGTGTTGTTTGTTAAGATCATTGCAACAGGTGCCAGAAAAAAAATATTTTATAATTATTGTGTGGTAAAGATTTCAAACCTATTGTATGTTGCATCATTAGTGTAATGTCTGTTTATGGTTAATCATGTCCCTGCCCTAGGTATTGCATCCTTTCCAAGGACTAAGTGTTTAATATATAGTTTAATATAGTTTAAATAGCTTCTTCAATCTTTCCTACGCATACCCACACATATGTGCAAACAGACACAGAGGAACAAACTGACTAAATCATTACCTCACTGCTATCTGATAGAAGACTGAGACATTGCAATATGGCTTTGTCAGGAATAATTTTCACCTATGCAATGAAAAAAGCTTTTGTGTATAGCAGTAAAATAGTTATTAATGACTCATTATCAGAGTGTAAGGAACCACCAAATGGGATAAACTGTATGCAGCTGGGAGGAGCTGCAGGTACACAAAAAGAATTCAATACAATCTTTATCACCAGGAGAAATGGTTTAAGAAAAGCAGTTTCAGAAGTTAGGAAGGACTAGATGCTGCTACTGTGAAACATTAAGCACTCGCAAAACTGTAGGATGAAGACCTGTCCTGAAGCAAAGAATAGTTTTGTAGAGAAGAGCTGGGGTTTGTAGTAGACCATCAGTGGAACATGAGACAATAATATTGTTGACTTGGAAAAATATCATACTGGTATGCATGAAAGGTTTGCCAAAAATAGGTTATTTGAAATAACGTTTTCATTCTTCTGAAAGTCCTTATCTGGACACTGCTTTGGGATGCCATCTGCCCAAAAAGTCCATTTATCAGGAATAATATATGACCAAATGTCTCACACACAGAAATTGTGAAAAAAGCCTAAATTAAAAGATTTGGCCTGGAAAAGTCTGACCCAACAGCACTCTTCAAATATGTAAGAGACTGTGGCAAAGAAGATGAAGATGTTACATCCACTGGCAACAGGACAAGAAACAACAGACTTATGTTGCAATGAGATGTAGGCAAGTCACAGCAAAAACTCTCTGTGAAGAGGGCTAAGCATTGAGTTGTATGACAGACTTTCCATTACTGAAGATTGTTAAATGACAACCCAGCCCGTCATCTGTTGAGGAGGGTCTATATATAGGACTCTGCTCCAGGACAGAGGCAACCTCTAAATTCTGTGAGGAAGGGGACCCCAACTGAAGGAATCAGTTGTACAGGCTTCTTTTGCTAAGCCAAAGCTTAGCTACTGAATCAAAACCTTTTTTTTTTTTTTTTTTTTTTTTTTTTTTTTTTTTTTTTTTTCCCATATAAATTCAAGTCTACTTGTCCCTGCAGGGTTTAACCAACATGGTTTCTGTCGGCATGGTTCCTAGCAAGGAATGATCCAAGCATGGTTCCTGTTTTTAGCAATTGTAATAAGTTATTGTGTTACGATAATTTCCACCTGACAAAGCATAAGAGGTGGCATTGTGAGTAAATAAAATTGTAATTAATATAAATGAAGTTGGGGATAGATTTTTTTTCCTCCTCAAATACACTGGGTAAAATGCTCCTTCTGCCTCAGTTTTGTGTCTCACAAAATAGGCATTCCTTCCAACAGGAAATCTGAACAATTTTCAGCTGAAAATCCAGAACAATTTTCAGTTTTGCTGCCCAGTTGACTCTAGATGCAAACATTGGTTGAGTTCACTGAAGCCTGGTCTGTGTCCAGGAGAGGCTTCACAGCAATTGCATGCCATTTTGTGTTACTGGTTTCTTTCATTTTAAAGGCAGAACATCATGTTACTGTACCCATTCAAATTTTGTAGAGAAATTTTCCTACACCTGAACTCTTTTTTTCCTTTTTCAAAACATGATATCTTTTGCTGTCCTTTTCTGTAGGTAGTATTTGAGACCTTTACAAATTCATCATGCATGTCAGCAAGGTACATTCCTGGTAAAACATACTGTATTTACTTTTATCCTGAATACAATGAAAAAGAACATCCTTGATTAGGAGCTTTGGTTGTGGTTTGGCACTATGAATAGTGGTTTGGCACTATGAATTGTTCACTGGTAGTACCAGTTTAATGCATTAGCACTGATGTCATCCCTTCCTGCTCNAGATCATTGAGACCAACCTCCCTGCCAAAGCAGGTCCAGGTTGCACAAGAACTTGTCCAGGCGGGTTTTGAATGTCTCCAGAGATGGAGACCCCACCACCTCTCTAGGCAGCCTGTTCCAGTTCTCTGGTATCCTCAAAGTGAAGAAGTTCCTCCTCATGTTTAGATGGAACTTCTTATGTACAAGTTTGTGCCCATTTCCTGTTGTCCTCTCACTGGGCATCACTGAAAAAAGACGGGCCACTTCCTCTTGAAGAGGCCAGCCCTTTAAGTATTTATAGGTGTTGGTCAGATCCCCCCTCAGTCTTCTCCAGACTAAAGAGATCCAAATCCCTATGCCTTTCCTCATAAAGGAGATGCTTTAGACCACACTGTCTTTGTGGTCCTCTGCTGTACCCTCTTTAGTAGTTCCCTCTCCTTCTAGAACTGAGAGTTTCAGAACTGGACACAGTACTCCAGATGGGGCCTCACCAGGGCAGAGTAGAGGGGCAGGATAACCTCCCTCGACCACTCTTCTTGATGCACTCCAGGAT
>VZRU01004519.1:95319-136866 GCA_013398155.1 Pedionomus torquatus | reverse complement strand
CCGGCAGAGGCCCCCCCCCCCGGGGGCCCCTCGCCGGTCCAGGCAGCAGGTGGGGCGCTGGGCGCCGCCCTCCCGCCACCTCCCGTCTCTACACCCCGCTCCGCCCGAGAAAAGCCTGGGGGCTTCTCCCTCCCGCCCCCTTCCCCCCCTTTCCCATTAAATGAGCAATGCGCCAACGCTGTCTGGACTCTTCGGAACGAGTTAAGCTTTTGCTACTTAAAATAGCCTTGCTCCCGCAAAGCGTAAGTAGAGCGACCCCGGCCCCGGCTGCTCGGCCGGCGGGACTTCGGGGGGGCGCCGTCGGAGGGGCCGCGGGCAGAGCTGGGGTCTGCGGGCGGGGGCCTCCGCCGTGCCCCTCGGCTTGGGCTGGGCGCCAGGGCAGGGCGAGTTGTTCCCATCGTAGTAGGAAGGGGCTTAGTGCTTTAGTGCTTGTCCGAGGGACCGTGCTCTGCGTCTCCGCTGTTCCTGCCTCGCCGAGGGAACCGTCCAAACCTCACAGAATACCTCAGAAAATGCAGCCAAGGGGGAAGCACCAAATACAATTCGTATCGGTGCCCACAGACATAATTCGTGCCGTTGCCCACTGAAGTGTATGTACAGTTTCATCCTGTAGGGTTACAACTAACATTTGAACACTGATGTGCGTTTCAAGCCAGTGTTACACTCGGAGCAGAGTTAAATCGTAAAACAGACCCAGGATTGCTTTCACCCTTGCAAATGGTGTCACACAGAATGGTGGAGTTCACGAGTGTAACCCAAGGTGGTTCTGGGGTTTCTTGAGGTGAACTCTGAGTTACCTGGCCTTTACAAACGCCGCCTTCTGATATGAGGGAAAGTGGCTGGGTGGCCTCCCTGCATTGACCAGGCTTTTACATCACTCTGGTCGCATCACTTTGGTCTGAGAGTTACCAAAAACATGCCAGTTATTCACTTGCTCACTTATCACTCACAAGGGACGCCAACTGCGCGAGATTAATAAATATTCTTTGGAAGATGTATTTCTAGCTTGATGAAGCAAAAGTTTGCTGAGGTTATAAGCAAGAAAAACTGTTTCTTTTGGGGTTTTTTTGGTGTTTGTTAGTTTTTTTTCCCCCCTGTAGATAAAGAGAGTATCAGAAAAGTATTTGTGTTCATCCCTGGCACGCTGAAAAAATCGTGTAAGCCTAGGATGTTATTAGGAATCCAGAGTGTGTGTTAGGTCTGTAAGACACTGACAGACATACAAAGAAAGAATTGAACTGAGGAGCCAGATCTACTAGAGTTTCCCTTTAAGGAAAATTAAAGGGAAATCCCACTGGAACATTTTAGACTTCAACTAGAAAAATATTTAATGGTTTCCCTAGGACAAAAATGTGCTTTCAGAAGTTTGAACAGATTGTATAGCACTGTCTACCTTGCAGTTACTGTAACTTGCCCAAAGTCCCCTCAGACAGATACCTCTATCTATTGGGGTAACCGCTGTTGTGCAGTGAAAAAGGGTCTTGAGTCTGAGCGCCAGGAAGGCTCATCTTTCCTTTGTATATCTGTGGCGGGGGCGGGACGCTCCTTACTGTGCAGTTTTTAGATCTGTGTGGCTGATCGTATGTGGGCACCTGACAGATCTGTCTCATTCATGCTTCGCTCACTGGGGATGGAAGAGCTGTTGCCCTCATGTTTGATGGCTATTCCGTAGTCCCCTGGTAGCTCCACACCCTTCACACTTGTCAGTATTTTATTGGTAAGTCACTGCCTATTAATTCCAACACAGAGCTTTTAGATGGCATTTGAGTATTCTGGGGTAGAAAAGGGGTTGCTTTTTGTTCCTGTTTTTCTCCTGCGAGTAGCGAATCAGAGCAAGGGTTTGTTATGCCAGGGAACAGAGGAGTTTAGCAGGTGGAGTGTAGCTTTCCTGGGCTCAACCCTGTGCTCCTCGCGCTTTTCCTTTACTCAGGCCAAACTCGCTCAGAGGTCAAGTGAAGCCAAGAAGAAGTCAAGAGAAGTTTTGCCTGGGATTTAACGAAGAGGCTCCACCGCAGTAAAGTAAGTTTAAGGTAATGACAAGATCAGCTAGGAGATTACTTTTTACAAGTGCTTGAAATACAATAAAAGTGGTAATAGATGTGCCTGAAAGTATGCCACTGTGAGCAAGAAGAAAGATATTTTTCAAGTCCTCCTTTAAACAAGTTTATAAAATGCACTATGACACCTTAACCATTGTGTTTCATATATATAAATGTACCTGACCAAATACTGTAAGTTCCAATGGAAGTTATAGTGGCTCATTCTGTTCTTCCATATGTGCCAGTTTGTCTGGAATGACATGGTTATACTGCAGACTTTGTGCAGGGTGACTACTTTTATTGGATTTAAATTAGCAGAGTTAAAAATCTGGTAGTAACAGAGATGCCTGATTGTTTAATGTACAAGAAAAGGTAACATTGCAAGTCGTTTTCTCTTTTAACAGCCTTTTTTTCTCAGACTGTTTTGTAAAATCTAGGTAACTTTGAAGGTAAAAACCTAAATTCCTAAATCCCTTAGGTTGTCACAAGAAATGAAAGAAAATCTGGACTGAATTTAAGAAATTGTATTCAGCCAAGGTTAGGTTTCTCAATAGTTGCTAGGGGACTTTTTTCAGATATACCAGTATAATAAGAACATAAATACACCAAGTATCATTATCTGGTAATGTCTGTAACACAGCAGTTTAGGTTTTTGTGTGTATGTGTATGTAAACATATACATGTACCAGTAAAATTATGAATAAAACTATTGTGTAAAAATTATAAATAATTAAAATATTGTGTTTCACATACTTGATACATAGTGATGAACCTCTTTGGTGACGTCATCAGAAATAGAAATAATAACTGGCAAGTGCATAGACGCCAGATGATAATTATTTCTATCCTGTAGAGTGATTTTTGAAACATCACAGCTTTTAAAACGTATTCTTTCTTCCTCGTTTTTACATGTCACACACATGTAAACACACCCACCCACACCATCCACAAAGCGTATTTGTGCATGTACTAAACTTCGTAATTAATTGCACAACAATGATTCTTAAACAGAATGCCATGCCATTTTTTATTTCTCTCAGAGGAATGATTTTCTAAGTGACTCGAACAATATACGATTCCCGGTTCTTATGAAACGATCCCAAGGTTCATGAAGTCCTTGCTTTTCAGACCATTGAATTGGCTTGCTTTCTCAGAACAGATTCTCTGTCATTCCCTGGCGGGTACTTCTGCATGAATGTCATGAAATACAGATAAAGATGTTTCATTTCTTAATCTGCATTTTTTTCCAAGCACAGAAAGAAAAAAATGTCTCCCTCCACAATCCATATGTAAGATTAGGGTTTAACAGTTGCCTAGCCCTGTATTTCAGCAGTGGTGAGCATAGTACCACACAGATGAAGTTTATGTAATACTACAAAAGCAACTTGGAATTGTTCTCAGTGAGAATACAGATTGGTGGCTGTTCAAATTTAGATTTAGGTATGTTATTGTTGAACTTAATGGTGACAACTCAAATACTCTGTGAGGTCTATGAGCCCTTCCGTTTGTTTGATATCATTTAATCATTTCTATCAAGGCACCCCTTCAAAATTGTTGATGTGATTTTTGGATTAGTTATGTTGACTTTAAGAATTACTCACTAAAATAATTGACTTCAGTTGACATTGAAGAAAGATATGGGACCTGAATTTCTGAGATAGATACGCATCTTTGCATTGCCCTGGGAAATTATGTCCTTCTCATATTTATGTATTATGGGTAATGCACATTTTTAGTGAAGCCAATCATTGCTGCAATTCAAAGAACACTGAGGTTTTCACATCTGTACGCTTAAGATGCTATGAAGTACCTGCTCATCGTTCACTTTTTCTTTGTGTACAGGATGAATTTTCAGACTCTGATATAGAGAAGTAAATCTTTTAATTAATGTAAGCATTAGAAGAGCGTTTTTAAGTGTATCCTTTGAGAAATGTATCGTGTCATGTCTTTGGTGTCCTGAATTATTTCAGCCTGGGCATTGCTGACCTGCAGTAAAAAGAAAAAAACATCTTTCATAGTATTAGTGAATGGTAAATGATTGAGGATAAATTAGGTGGTAGTATTTGTCATCTTTCCTTTATTTTTTGCAAATTATTACTTTTCCCACTAATCACTAGAAATTGCTAGATAATTCTTCAGGAAAGCACAAAGAAATCCTACTTTTGTCAGCGAGAGATACACTTCAGGGGGAAAGATAAACATTGCTACCTCAGCTCACCTTACAGTGCAGGGGTTATAACTTTGCAAGAGGGGAGATAAACTTTATTTTTTGAAACAATAGAAGGTAATACCTGTCTTTATGAAAAACAGTGTGTGGCCTCTGCTGTTGGAAGCAAGGGTGCTGGCAGCTGTGCTGAAAATGGTCCATAATTAATGAATTAAAGAAGATTTAATGTGCTAAGTTTTGCTGATTAATATACTTTCTATTACGATTATTAGTAACAAAAGAACAAACTGAAACTGAGTGCTTATTATCTAAGCTGCCTATTTTGCTTGATCTGGATAGAAAACAAAGAGTGAGGCAGAGATAACTGAATTGAGAGGCACAGAATGATGCAAAAGACAGCAGGGAAATGAAGTATTGGATTTAGGATTATGCTAAACTTCTTTAATCCATCAAATCCATTATTAATTTTGCTGTTCCTACATAAGAAACCTTACTATTCAAAATGAAAACATTCCCAAGCAACAGTTTAGTTCTGACCAAAGATAGAAATAAAAGGAATCACGGGATTGTCAGAGTTGGAAGGGACCTCTAGAGATCATCGAGTCCAACTCCCCATGTTGTCAAATGCGTTTGAGTAAAAAAGCTACAAAATTAATTCATTATTCCCTGAAAAATTAATACTTCTCAAGCTTAAAATTATTTCACCATGCAAAATATTGTAAACCTCATAAAATTGAGGATTAAATGTTAAAATCATGTAAGTTTATAAAACTAAGTTTAGAAAAATAAAGTATTCTAGCAAAATTTATTCAGGTTTGGGTTACTATTTTAAGAATGGAAAAAATATACTCCTTTTTAAAAAGTAAATATATTTTTTAAATTATTAAAATTTTATTTAGGACCAGGGATGACACAAAATCAGTATTTCATTGTTAATATCACTCACAGTTTATTTTGCTGTGCTAGAAAAAGAATTCAGTTATATTAAAGGAAATGTGTTTTTGTAGAATATAAAAGGGTTATTTTAGGGGGCTTTTTATTGAATTTTGGGGGATAAAGAGTGAATTAGTATTCTAGGATTCACAAAAAAGTGAATTACTAATGGGTGTGTTGTTGCTTTTAGTGGGAAACTATACTATTCTGCAGTTAAAGGCATTTTATTTCCTCATAGTAAAACCAAGTTATAAAAAACCTAACTGAAATAACTAATGTCTTTAATTTCCTTAACTAGCCTGAAAGAAGTTCAGTAGAGACTTTGCTTCCTCTGGAAAAACAGTGACACCATTGTTGGAAATCGTAGTAAATATAATATTGAGAACAGTACATTTTCTCAGTGGTAGATTTCCTACCTGTGATGATGAACTATTCTTCTTGGGAATTGTAGGATTTGTGGGTATTTGGAGAAGAAATATAAAAAAATAGAAAGGGTAAAATGTAATTTCAGTTATATTTATAAAATAATCTGAGATTATTAAACAAGAGGATGATCAGTCTTTTCTGGTAGTGTTTGGTTTTGTTTTTTTTTGCATGCAAATTGTTGTAGCTGAATTACAATTACCTAAGTATTTCTGACAATATTGAAATTAGTTGAAAGTAAATTTTTGTATTTTGTTTTCAGCTGAAATTTGACACATAAAACATGGAAGTGTGTTCATTAGGAAAATTAAACATACTTCTTACATATATTCCGATATTCTTACGGATTTTCCAATTGGGAACAGGCCAAGGATAACAGAAGTGATACCAGCAGATAATAGCTTGTTTCTCCACTGAAGGCAGCTTGTGAAGAATCTGATCTTAGAAAAAATCTCGTGCTTTATGCCTTTCCAAATCAGAAATTCTGTTACTGCTTAGAATTCGGCATGGGAAGCCCATCCTACTTGAATCAGTGGAAACTGCTGAGAATGTATACCCATTGTTTATCATAGAAGTAAGGTCATAGGGTATAATTTTATTTTTCCAAGAAAATCTCTGCACAGTGAAGTGCCCTTGAGTTTTTTGTTTTGTTTTGTTTTAAATAGTGTTGCAGTACATGTAATTCAGTAACACCAACTGCCAGGACAGTAGGAAATGCCATTGAAACCTTTCCACGATTCCCCTTAGAATTTCTAATTCTTCTCCGTGTTTCAAGTTATTAAAATAAGTCTCTTTTTGGAAATAGGCAAACTCAAACATGAGCAGGCTTTGAGAACATGCTACTTGTTGGTGTGCACATACCAAAATTAAACTGTTAAATTCTGGAAGTTTTGAGTAATTATTTTTCTGTGTTTGTACAGTATGAAAATAGCAGAGACTTGGGACATTACTAACCTCCTGAATGCTGGAGTAAGTCAGTCCTGATAACAGTGAAACAATCAGTTAGGCAAACTTTGTATCACAGTCTGATGCAAGCCCAGTCACATTAATACTAGGATTATTCTGTTTAATTGAACTGATTTCATAGAATCATAGAATAGTTAGAGTTGTAAGGGACCTCAAAGATCGTCGAGTCAACTGCCCTAACGAGGGCAGGATTTCCATCTGTTCTTTTCTAAAAGTAGACAAGAACAGTTAGAGGCATAAATCTTGTAGAAATTGTAGTACGCATTGGTTTTGCCTGTCATTTTTGCATAGAGACTTAAACCTGTCTGGGCTGGATGAAAGCACTAAAAATTTCACTTCTCTGCTCATCAAAACCCTAGGCTGCATGGTCACAGGGTTATGTAGTTCTTAACATAGACGTGCAATATTCTGCAAAAGGAGGTGCACTTAAGAAATGTCATTTGTTGAGGATCAATCTGTTCAGCCCTGGCATTGTGTAATGATAAGATTTTTTTTACTTTGCTCTAATTGCTCTAATGTTCTTATTGTAGGTTAGGAATCTGAAACAATGGGTGACTGGAGCTTTCTGGGGAGACTGTTAGAGAATGCACAGGAGCACTCCACGGTTATTGGCAAGGTTTGGCTGACAGTACTGTTTATCTTCAGGATACTGGTGCTGGGGGCTGCTGCTGAGGAGGTCTGGGGAGACGAGCAGTCGGACTTTACTTGCAACACTCAGCAACCTGGTTGTGAAAATGTTTGCTATGACAAAGCCTTCCCCATTTCTCACATCCGCTTCTGGGTGCTGCAGATCATTTTTGTCTCCACTCCAACCCTCATCTATTTGGGCCACGTGCTGCACATTGTACGCATGGAAGAGAAGAGGAAAGAGAAAGAAGAGCTGAAAAAGAAGGGAAGCGTCAAAGACGGCAACTATGCAGGAGCAGCATCGTCTGGCAGTGGCAGTGGCAGTGGAGGAGGCAGCAATAATGTCAAAGATCCTCTTTGCAAAAAGGGGAAGGAGAAGCTCCCAATTCGTGATGGACGTGGTAGAATCCGTATGGGGGGTGCCCTGCTCCGTACCTACGTCTTCAACATCATTTTCAAGACACTCTTTGAGGTGGGCTTCATTGTGGGCCAGTACTTCCTGTATGGTTTTGAGCTCAAGCCAGTCTATCAGTGCAGCCGCTCACCTTGCCCACACACTGTGGACTGCTTCATCTCAAGGCCAACTGAGAAGACCATCTTCATCATCTTCATGCTGGTGGTGGCCTCTGTCTCGCTGCTGCTGAACATGCTTGAGATATATCACTTGGGATGGAAGAAGCTTAAGCAGGGCATGACAAGCCGGTACAGCCTTGAGATGCCTGTTGCCACAATGACACCAGTGATCGTACCAGGGGACTCCAAACCTGTTGCCCTGCCACCACCAGCACCACCCGTGGTGGTAACAACTGCCTCACCTCCTCCTGTTCTGCCTGACACCCGTGCTGTCACACCACTGCTGGCCCCAGTGACCATGGCATCATACTATGCTGCAGCTGCTCCAAAACCACGGCCCCCCTCCAACACGACCTCCATGGCCAGCTACCCTGCTGCTCCACCCGTTCCTGAGGAGAGGCACCCTGCTGTGAGCCCCACACCCATCTCTACTCCTGTTACCATCCCGACGCCCATCCCCACACCCACGCCAGCTGTCATCAACTACTTCAGCAGCAACAGACATACCCTGGTGGCCAAGCAGAACTGGGTCAACACGACAGCTGAGCAGCAGGGAAAGGTGTTCTGCAGCTCAGCAGCCTCCTCTACCCCCAGCAGTGTCCGGCATCCCCTTCCCGAGCAGGAGGAGCCTCTGGAGCAGCTACTCCCACCCCCAGCTGCACCACCTGTCACTGTGGCCAACACTGGCAGCAGCACCAGCCTGAGCGGGGCAAGCTGCAGCAAGTGGGATGTGGAGGGTGAGGAGGAGCTGCCGGAGGAACGGCCTGTCTCAGCTGCCTGCACCACCGTGGAGATGCATGAGCCACCACTGCTCATTGACGCACGGCGCTTGAGCAGGGCCAGTAAGTCCAGCAGCTGCAGAGCCAGGTCAGACGACCTGGCCGTGTAGTACGGTCGCCGCTGCTGAGAGGAGCAGGTGATGGGAGGCAGGGCCAGGGAGCTGCCTGGGGAGGCCAGGCCGAGCATGGGCGGGAAGGCCTGGGTTTCAAACTTTGACGCTTGCTGTTTTTGCACTCTGTGAGTTGTAGTGGGGAAAAATATCAACATTTTCTAATAGGTCGGGGGTGGCCGAAGTACAGCCCGTGGGTCAGGGGACCAATCCCACTTTTCTTCTTTTCTATGGCAGATCTCCCAAGGGCAGCCATGGGGGAGGTGCTGATGGTAGCTGGTCGTGTGCCCTGAGGCTGACTTTCAACTGAGAAAAATGTTAATATCCCTAATGCCCATGATGTGCCTGGCTGTCATTCCCCTCTTGCACTTGCCTTCACTTCCACTCTTTTTCACATAAGCTTACATGAGTGGAGACAATGACTTACTTTCTTCCTCTTAGATCTTAAGTAGCCCTATGGCAAACATCTGGGTGACATATTGCTTATAGGCACCTGTCGTCTCCATGGACCAGCTCATCATATTAAAGGTGACTCAGTCTCTTCCATATAACATGACTTAATGAAGCCTTTCTGCTCATGGCAAATTGCCAACCTGGTCCTTGGCTGGGCAAAGTTTAGGTAACCCCTGTAATAGATTTTTGAGGTTCATCTTTCTATCATTTTGTTTTACTCTTGACCTGTTAGGAAGTGTTCGGTTTGACCTTCTATCCAGTGTTTGCTGACCATGATCACACCATGTTTTTAAGCCCACAGATATATTTGAGCATGTTTGATTATAATTTTAGATGACTTCTGAAGTTGCTTAGAGGAGGACAGGAATATAAACCACACCTCAGAAATTATTACACAGAACAATTTCTCTTTAGAAAGCAAGGATTGTAATTTCAACACATTGTGGCCCCATGCGTTGCCCGTGGACAAACAATAGGATAAAGTACAGCTCTGCATTTTAGATTATTAGATATCAGCTTAAGTTTGTTGGAAAAAGGCTTTTTAGAAGTAAACTTGAGTGCATATTTTTAAGTATTTGGACATTTTGAGAATAATTTTGATCAGTAGATTTAAAGTTACTTGACTGTGTACTTAATAATTTTAGTTTGATCTTTCAAGAAATGTAAGGTGAAAGAAACTTACTAGTGGTAAAATTCCCAGAGCAACATTATTTACTGTTGTGTTCTACCTTTTCCTTTAACAACAATATGTAGTGTCTTACAGGTCAGTAAAAACAGATTTAGACAATATTTTATTGTAGGAAAGATGGCTAAAATACCTGGGCAACATACCAGTGGCTGAAGGGTCTGTTCTGATCCCACTAAAGTCACTTGCAGAACTTCCATTCAGTTTAACAAGGAGCAAGATTTGAGGACGGATCTTGCAGGTCTTATTCAAGCAAAACCAACACTCGTGGAGTTTTGAGAGCCAGAAGGAATGTAGATTTGGGGCCTTAGATAAAGACATTAAAATCCTGCTTTTGAAAATTGTATGTTTCCCTTAAAAATGGGTGGAGGAAACTACTGGGTATTTTTTCTAAGGTGCAGCTTTCCTTACAACTGGCTCTGTCCTTTATTCCTTTGTAACAATAACTGTCACAGACATTAGTCAGAATTTTGAGTGCCTGATAAGGCTCAGGAGAGTTTAGGTACAAAAGGAATGCCGGATTAGGCCCGACTTCTGTTCTAAGCAAAAGCCAAAAGAAGTGAAGCTCAGAGTCGGTCCTATTGCTGCTGTAAATCAAAAGTACTGTAATTGGAGCAAAGCAGTTAAACACGCTGGGATAGCCCATTGCATCTTCAAAGTATTTGGCCTGGCAGGGCAGTCCTTACTCAGGCAAAGCAAGGTCACCCTGTAGCAAGTAGTTACAATTGCCAGTTATCTCTGCTGTTAAATGTTTTTCTGAATGTTTATTTTATTCAACAGTTAAAATATATTCCCACCACTCAAGATTAAACATTTATTTTTACTGCTTTCTGAGTAGACACAGAGAGTTTCTCCTGATCTGAGGCACTGTTCTACAACCCTTGGGCATGTTGTCTCATGATATCCTTGGCCTGCTTGTGGTGAACCAGGTGAGGAGAAGTCTTTCTGCTGCCACTGGTCTTGGGGACAGACACTACATTAAAAGTTAGTGTACAGCAGTACAATAAAGATAATTACTATTAGATGTTCACCTTCAGGCACGCTGTCATGAATTTTCTTTATTGTAAGCCATAAAAACCCTTTCTGCAAGGTTGTTAAAAGCTAAATTCTGCTTTCTGTTGTATCCATGCAGCTATACTGAACTTGGACTAAAGTTGATAAAGTTGCCTAAATGTAAACAAAACCAGTGTTGAACACTTAAAATTTTTAGATTTGCTATCATCTATAGTAGTAACTTTGTAAGTTTTGCTTAATGCCAAGTAATTATATTGCTGAAACAATGCAATATGCATCTCTGTGTTTTACTACATCAAAATTCATGGGCTATACTTTACTTTCATTTATGCTTCTGAAGAATTAATTCAAAGTCTCTCTGGAATCTGTTTATATAAACCAGACCACCTGAAATATGTGCTTTTTTTGTATCAATGCCTGAGAGCAAAATGGACTTGTTATTTGATGCAGCTCTGACTCTTTCAGTCCTTACTTTAGTACAGTCCTCACAGAGTGTGTCCTGCGGGATTACATCCATATTGTATATAAAAAGTAACAAAAGAGATGGGTTTAATTTAGGATTGATTGATAATAGTCTGCCCTTTTCAAGTTAAAGTCTGTGGTTAGACCTGCAGGGAGTTCAGGTGCTTTTGTGGAATATATGGTATTTTCAGGCAGCTGTAAAAGATCATTTTTCCTTCCCCCTGTGAAGCTCAAGGGAAGAAACATAATTCTCTTGCAACCTCTAAGAGAAATCCAACTGAGCAGCCTTGGTAGTTGAGCAGTGCTGGCCTGAAAAAGTAAAGTTATGGCTCACAGGATGTGTTTTTAGGATCAGCTTAAGTTTCATCACACAACTATATGGCGTCAAGCTTCTTGGTTACCTACAGTTTGATTTGGAGTCCGGTATTTGTTTCTTCATTTAAGCCCAGGTAACTGTCTTGGCAGAACTCCCTCCTTAGTGCTTACAACTGCTTTTAGTTATTGCATCACATCTGGAATGAGATTTGTTGAAAAAAAAAATCTTGCTGGTGTGGCTAATTTTGAGTACTTTAATTAATCTTTATTTGTGAGTGATCACTGTATTGGACATGCTATGAATAATGCATAACTATGCAGACTTCCATAGTGCTAGAAAACTTGTACAAATACCAACTGATTTGCAGAACTGTTGGCAAAAATAATCTGCTAATTTCCAAGTCATTTACTCTTTCCCATTAATTCATTCCAAAGAGGGAACTGGTAGCAAATGATACTTTGATTTAGCCTTGTCATATACCTGTTTGAGCCACAATCCTGAAAGATCTGATACACAAACCTAACATGAAACCGATAGGAAAGTTACCGCAGAAACGTAAGTCAGAACAGAATCATGGCTGTTATTAAGTGAAATGAAAAAACCCTGCTCATTATTCCTCTTTGAGTAGGGTGATTGTGGGAAAATTGCTCTCTTACTTGAAGTTAAAAAAATGCTAAGGTAAGCTATGGAAAAGAAAAGGAGAAGACTGAAAAAAAGATACTCCTTGACCAAGTTAGCAGGTGCATGACGTGCTACTCTTTTTGCAGTAAGTCAGCTCGCTGGTACTAGTTGACCCTGCTTGGAGCATAGGGGGTTGGCCTAGATGAGTTCCAGGGGTCCCTTCCAACTACAATGATAATATGAAACATATTTTCCAAGTCACTGATTTCATTAGTACATTTTTCATAATAGTTTAACAAAGGTAGATTAAAAATGTATCTGCATTGCACATAAATACATAGTTTCTTGGCCATGAGCACAGTTGATGTTTTCTATCACTGGGCTTTTTTTATTAGTGCAGCTGTCAGTTAATATGAAAGAAAATGAAGCAGAGACAATTTAAAACCCCACATTTCTTCCCTTTGATTAAATAAAGACAGCCTGCTCGAAGTTTCCCTTTATCCAAGTGGAATATTTTATCTTTGAAAATCAATTTTTTTTTTCATAGAAAAAATAAGTGCTCCATTGAAAAATCATAGCTTCTTGAAAATAGGTAGCATGCACTGAAAAAGCAAATGAACCGTGTTCTTTTCTGGTGTAATTTGGAAACCAGTTGTGTGCCAAGGGATTGATTTGGCTCAATGTGTTTGTCGTTCATAAAAGCACTTAGAGCTAATTAAATGTCTGACATTTTGCAGCTCTTGAGATATTTTTGTAGTATGAATATGTAACTGTAGGATCAGTAAAATAGCTAAGGCAAGCTTTAAAAATCAGATCAGTACCTAGGTCTTTTTTTGGTTAGTCATGGCACCACCTCCTCAGCTGAAATAAACTGTTGCATTCCACTGTCACGCGGGTGACAACAGTCTGCAGAAGCAGAACATTGAGCCCCCAGGTCTTTCCATTTAATACAGACACTAACACTGTGGATTTGAACAGGCTGGGTTTTTTTAATTTCAGAAGTTTTTATTTCATTTACTTAGATTTTTCTTGTGAAAAGTGTGCTCTTGTAACTTTGATTTTCTGAAGTTTACATTCAGTTTTTGATTTCAGATTGCACATTTGGATGAAATAAACTGTTTTCTAAGTTTACATTTGTGTAAGAAGTAAAAGAAGGACTCTGCCAATATATTAAACCTAAGAGAGAAATGTCTTACTATAACACAGGAACCCTTCAGACATAAGGCAGTACTAGTAAAGACAATTTAATCTGATCACGGATCTATAGTATCAGATTTCTCTGATATTTAAAACATGGGAGCTGAATATATAGGGAGCACACTGTGGAAAAAGATACTTTTCATCATGAACTCCGTTACTGCCAAATAAATTAAGGTTCATTAGTATCAATATACCTTCTTGCGTTTAGAGGTTCAATGACAAAAACTAGCTGTGACGTATGGCGTTTAAGAGATAAATTTACAGCCTGGTTTAGAATTCCAAACAAAATACTTGTGGCAAAACCGTGCACTGTTCCACTGTAGAAGATTTTACAGAAGACAAATATTTTTCTTTCCAACCAAAAATACAGTTCTGAGCCTGCAAATACATTTACATGCAAGTTATTTTTACTCTTGCAAATAAGGCCATTAAAGGTAATATGACAATTTGCATAAGCAGAAAACACTGATATGAAAAAGAAATTGTAGATTTACATTTTAATTTTGTTGTAAGATGCCAATCGAATTCCAGAAGTTTCAGTCCTCAAAGAGTTATGCAAGGTATGTGAACATATTTTAAGGTGGAGAAATATCTCTATTCCCATTGCCACTGTTTCTCACAGTTAAAAGGTTATAAAGCATAAGAAAGCTTACTCAGAGCTTTCTTGTTGCTTATCGGATGTTTGTCTTTTACATGACAGAATCTGACAACAAACACAATGGGTTTTCTGGGCCGTCAGGAATTTGTAATAACAATAAAAGCAGCGAACAGTAAAAAGTGCTGTCTTCAAAGAAGTGCCTTGTGTATTAAATTCTGTAAGAAACAAGTTGATGTAAATGTTAATTTACCTCATATGTTTACAAAGTCGTGACTAAATAAACTTTTTGTACCACAGCATTGTCTCTTCTAGATTAAATTTTCATGGTTGTTTTCACGGCCATTTAAAATTCTAACATGACTGAACAGTTAATCGAGGTCAATTAGCTCTCTCCCTTTATTCACTTATGCTGCTGCTTCCCTTCTTCAAATGAAGTGCTCACTCAGCTGCATCTGTTGGGAAACTGGATGTTGAAACCCGTCTCCATGCGCAACTCCCAGTGGCTTCAAAAGAAGTTCACAATCCAGAAGATACATCTGATCAAGACCCACTGTAGCAGATGCAAGGGGTGAAGTGCTGACCCTCTTGTAATCAGCATGAGGTCCACTTCTGTCTTTTTGCCAAACACAGGTTTCACATGTGGCTCTTATTTTAACAAACGAGCACTGTTCCTCTCATTCTGCGTCGTGTGGTGTCAATAGCAACTCCCGTGTTTTCCCACAGTGCGGACTGACTAATCTTGATTTGTCCACTTTGCTGATGTGTCTAATGAACCGTTACCTGTAAATGCGTGAAGGATGTTAGTGTAGGGAAGATACGTCCTTACTGGGTGTAACTGTGGAGCACCTGCTGCATTTGAAGTTTGCTGATTCGCTCCGTATAGACAAAGTTCACAGTTTGGCACACAGAAGCGTGACCCAGTTTGGTACTGAGAATGTGCAACATACCAACTGCAAGTTAGTCTGAGTATTGTGAAGTCCTGTGAAGAGGCATGGGCTAGGTTTCCAAGAAATTTAACTTGTGAAAAACAGCAATGTGGGCAAGACTGAGCGACTTTTGCAGAAGTCTTAAGTGTTTTGTAAACCTTGAATTCATATGTGGCTCTTGTATGGACCCGGAATGGCAGGACAGTTTCCGTCCTGTGGTACTGTTTGTCTCTTGTGTTGGTACAGTTGGGTGTGTTTGTTTGGTGCCCTCTGTGATCAGGCAGTGCAGTTTCTGCTTCATGTGATGTACTCTTGTGCTAAACCAGATTATTCGCTGTCTTTCAAGACTGGGCAGGGGTAAAGCAAGCTGACAGGACTAACATATGGATAGTACTAAGATGATGCTTTGGAGGAAGGATGTGAATAAAGTGATATGGCAATACCAGCTAAAGGTAACTCACTTGCCTCTGGCCAAGAGCACTTTTTACTACAAATGTATGTGGCCAAAATATGTTGCATATGCTCTATTTAGATACATTTCATCACAAAGATCCACAGTTTTGTCACTTGAAGAATGGACAGTCAAAGAACACCCAAGCGAGCTGGGAGCATTAGCTGGTGCAGATGCAGCTGTGTGCTGGGATCTCCCTCCCTTGGGACGCAGCCACGCTGCCGACACCTTGCATCCACTCTCTCCTAAAGAAGAGACTCCTGGCTGGAGTACGAAATTTGAATGTTGCTACTCTTGATCTCTGATGGTGTGAGTACTTCTTGCTGTCACGTGGAGCTTGATGTGAGTGTGTGGAGGAAAGGTGAAAGGAGTGCAGCACTCCACAGCCACACAGGGAAGATCCCGATGGTAGTGGGAAGAGGTGTGCCAGGAACAGGAACAATCAGCTGGGCTTTAGCAAGCATTTTCACTGTGACTGCACAAAGAATGGGATTTAACCAACTTCATCAGTGCATTCTCACTCTGTAGTGGGAACAGAAATGAGGGCACTACATACTGTCTCCCAAGGAAATGGATGTCAGATAGTCAGGCCTTAGTAGGGACCCACCTTGAGTGCTGTGTCCAGTTTTGGAAGCCTTGCCACAAAAGAGTCCTTGAGGAGCTGGAGTGGGTCCAGAGAAGGGCAACAAAGCTGGTGAGGGGTCTGGAGAGTAAGCCTTATAGGGAGAGGCTAAGGGAGCTGGAGTTGTTCAGTCTGGAGGAGACCGAGGGGAGACCTTATTGCTCTCTACAGCTACCTGAAAGGAGGTTGTGGAGAGGTATGGGTCAGTCTCTTCTCCTGAGTCACAGGCAATAGGACATGAGGAAATGGCCTCAAGTTGTACCAGGGGAGGTTCAGATTGAGTATCAGGAAAAATTTTTACACTGACAGGGTTAACAAGCATGGGAATGGGCTGCCCAGGGAAGTGGTTGAGGAACCATCCATGGAGGTATTTAAAAGATGGGTTGACATAGTGCTTAGTAAAATGGTTTAGTGATGGTTTTGTTTGTTTGTTTGTTTGTTTTTTAATCAGAATTAGGTAGATGGTTAGACTATATAATCTTAAAGGTCAATAGACAATTCTATGATTCTATGACATTTTGATAATTTTTGGCAACTGATTGTACATCAGGTCTGACTGTCTTTGTGTCTATTTTCAGCTGACAGTAGAGTAAGCAGATGCTTTTCCAAAATCACAAAACTGAAGAGAGAGCCTTGTCATACAGTCGGCCTAGGAAGAATGTGTTATTCTTGGAGTGTCGTAGTCCAGGAAAGCAGGGTGTTGGAGGAAATACAGGTTTTAGCACTTACAGGTATGTAATATTATGCCAGAATTGCAAGCAACTTTAAGTACTGTTACTGCATTAGTAGAACAGTTGGATTGCACCAGCTGTTATTCATTCTTCATTGTATAAGATTTTTTCATTTATAGAAAGAAAGAAGATTAGTGGTATATAGCAACAAGATGTTGTCCTTTATGGGTAGTTAGCGCCTTTTCTTTTTCTCACAGTAGGTGATCTCTGTATTCATGTCTCACCAGCAGTAGTACAGAGTCTGTCAAAACTATTTTTACTATCTACAGCAGGATCTTCAATCCATACCTTGGATTCCATACCATCCATACCATATTTACCATACCTTGTTTTTAAGAGTGATCCTCAGCACTTAATGACAGTGGCTACAGATGTGGTTAAGGTGTCTGGTGCCTCAGAGAGCAGGGTTTGGCAGACTAAGACCAAGGTCATGAAGAGCTACCCTGGCTCACTGTGTTTGCCTGAATCACTGACACAACCAACTTTAAACTATGGGTGCCTTTTGTCAGCCAGATCTCTGTCATTTTAGAGGCTGTCCTCTGAGAAATAACCAAACGAATACCTGCAATTGTTCGTCCTCATTATTTATTTGTCCCATGAAATAAGCATGATAAAAATACATTAAAATGTTCAGACCTTTGCATTCCTAAGTAGTGTGAGACATGGCTTTCTAAAGAGTTCCTGTGCTAGCTAGAGAATATTTTTGAAAATGTAAAGGGCTTGACAAAGTCAAAGTCTCAAAAAGACAATATATTTTTTGTGAGATCAATTTTTCCTGTGTTTGCAAAAGATCCACCAAAGTCAGTGACCAGATAGAGTAAAATGAAATAAAACCTTACTTTCCACGTAAGAATATGGGTTTTATTTCTAAAAAAAAAAATATCTATAAAGGAGGAGCAAATAGTTATCAGCTATCATATATCTCACTTCCCAGTTTGAGAAGATTAAGCTTTCTAAAGATTTTGACTTTAAGGAATGTTGTGGTCATCTGAGCAGAGACTAAGGGATAGTTATGGTTGAACTATCCAGCTCCACAGAGGAACCTACTGTTTGCTTTGCGTGGCTTATGTAGTGGGGTTTGCTGTGTAAATTCTGCACAAAATGCAGAAGTAAGCAGCTGAGGATGGTTTGCCTAAGCAAACTCATTCATGTTTGGATTATGGATACTCTGAGGGGAAAATGCCTTTTCTTTATGAGCAGTGGAAGATCAGGAAAGGCAGAATCATGAAGTTAAGAGTAGTTACATTTCTTTCCAGTTTTATGTTGAGGTGTTTAATGCTGAATTGAACTAGGTCTCTAAAACAGAGGTAGTTTTCATGCCACCACACACCACCCCTCCTTTCTGTCTCTGCTCTGTAAGAGGGATTTAAATTCTTCTTTTTCATTTGGTCATAAAGTTGATTCTGTCTTTCAGAATGCTAGTACATCCTTTAGGACCTGGTACATGTCTCTAAATAGTCCTGTGACTCAAATTCGAATGCAGTAAAAATAACAAAATTGGAAAACAGAATGAGCAGTCAGGACTGACAGCATCAGTTAAACTTATTTCTATTAACCACATTTGTATGGCTGAAGTTTTGTCATAAATAGCTGTTGCAATGCTCAACAAGATTTGTCCTAATTTTTTTATGACCCTGAAGCTCTACTTATCACTGTCACATGGAGCAGAAGTGCTCATGCATGTTTTTTTTCAAACAAAACATTAGGGTTTTGTAAACCACACCCTATGTTTTCTTGAGATGACAGTCACTGTTGGCATGACCTGGACAGAACTGAGAAAAACCTTGCAGCAAAGCCAGCCTGGCTACCTGTAGGTAGAGTTGCAAATGCCCACTTGTCAGCCACCTCCATGGAAGTCTCACAGCAAACGAAGTCAGTCCTTCAGAGCATCTTGGTGGTACAAGCTGCTGGTAATTGATCCGAGCCACGTAGCTTAATTAAGGTTCACAACATAATTAAGACTAGGAAGAAATTCTTGTCTTCCTGTGTAAGAGAAAAACATAAAATGTGCCTCAGCAATTCTTGCATTGTCCATCTTTTTGTGTCACTTCCCTGCTATGGAAACCCAAATGCCCAGAGATCCAATTCCCTGCAGTCATAGCTTCTGGCCACAGTGTACCCTACATTTCCTTAGAGGAAAAATACCTGTAAGTCCCAGCAACACTAGAAATTTCATAGAGTTTTGAAAACATGACAAATAACAAATAAGACTGCTGCTCACTCATCACACAGTTTTTATCAAGCAGGACCAAAAAGAGTCCCTGGTTGTCATTCATGCACTTCCAGAACAATTACAATAGCAAGCAAATCTTTCCAAGCCTGTAAAATTGTACCAATATGGCTATTCCTGTAGAAATAGTAATTTGCTTGAACAAGTGCATTTTGAACTGGGAAAAAACTTTGCACACTGCACACAGCTCACTGAGTTTTCTTTCATTTGGAGCTTAAATTTCTGGATGAAGTGAAAGGAGGCAAGCTCGAGATAAAACCAGTTGCAAGAAAGAAACTGGTGGCAAGCTCCGTTCGTATTTCAGGGCTAGAGAACTACAGCCAAACCCAGTAAATCACCATTTTTAAAATTTTTTCTTTATTATTCTTTGCTTTTAAAAGAAAAGCCTTGGATGTAAATATTTCACTAATTGTTAAATTTTTCACCACCATCCTAAACAGGGAGTAAGTTGTTAGGAACAGAATGACCTGTTACTTTTTAAAGGCTTTTTTTCTCTTACAGAAGGTTATAGGCCTTAGAAAAAGCCTTTCAGGAAGAGGACTGTCCCTGCTTCTGTTGCCCTGGTCTGTGAAATAAGAGTTCATCACTGCAAAATGATAGTTGCAAGTAAGGTCAGCTGACATTCAGAATTTCTATTTCCCAAGGGACCCTGAGATTTCAAATCAGGATGCAATGTATCTTCACGTTTTCTTCAAGAAACCAAGTCTGAGAAATTTTCTGTAGAACATTTTCCATTAGAAAAACATGTAGATGATAATTCTGGAAGCAAATCATCATTCTAGAATTTAGTTCTTCTTTCTATTTTATATTTTTTTTTTTTAAATTATCTTGCAACGAGTGAAGGGTGACTGCACCTCATGTGGCATCACAGAGGGGGTGATGACGAGGTGATTTATGAGCTCTTTGCGTTAGGCCCCTACATCCCAGGCATAGTAGCGTTTTAGACACCTGATTGTTATTTTGAATCTTAGTCTCTCATCCTTGAGCGCAAAGTTTTCATACCCAGAGTGCTGAAGTGGCATCTCTGTGGATGATGCAGATTGGAAAATAATCCCATTGCTGCCCCATAAAATGGGGAGAGCATGGAGTGCTTGCCATCAGTGTGCAACGGGAAAGCTTAAACGTATTTGCTTAGATGTTGAATTCTATTACAGCTGAAGCCATGACTTAACTTTCTAACAAAGTTTTATGTTTCGCTCTGAATTCCTTTTCCCTACAGCTGCTATGGCAAGTCATGCATGACACTGAAATGTGCGTTACAAGTTTTTTGGTGTATAGGAGAAGTGCAATGATCTGCATGTAATTTGGGCAGTTGTCTTTATTTTCAGCTGAAAGAATTCTCTCACTTGCAACAACGTAAATCCAGTATAACTCCACCAGGCTGGTGTAACACAGATAAGAATTTCTTTGTGTTTAAATGACTGCAGTGAAAAAGATCAGTTGCAGAAAGAATAGTTCTTTTTTAAAAAAGATCTGCAAGTTTAGTACATAATAGGCCAAATTAATCTCTGCTGTAAGTACACTCATTTCAGTGGTGTTGCAGCAGGAATGCATTTAGCCCAGAGCAACTTTAAAATAACTCACATATAAGCATGCACAACTAAAGTATTACACTTCAAACAAACTCAGCATTGTCTGGAGCACAGTTGGTCTGCTGAACCTCTGAAGCTAGGAACTAACCATTGTGTGTTGAGTTTGTTTAGACAGTACCATTTTTGTTCAATTGGCTACATCTGCGGTATTTTAGTGATAGCAGAAATCTTTCCCCTGGCTACAAAGTGACATGGCTATCAGACACAATTTTAATCTAGGACATGTACTCCGTAACTCTTCTGTGCACTTCAAAATTAAATTATAACCAAATACAGAGGAATAGTTTCACCAATTTGAAAATGTGAATTTTATGTGAATTCTCTTTGGCTTACCTCTTTAATTCAAAAGGAGTTGAAATGCTCTTACGGAAAAACCCTCAAAAGTAGTAGAAGCAGCTGGAGAATATGAAGACTAAACCAAATCAGATCCAGAAAGAATTAACTCAGCTTTAGATAAGGTAATGTAATTAATTTTTTCCCTCTGGTTTCAGGCTTGATTTCTGTATAGTTTTCAGTTATAAATGCTATAAGTGATACCAGCCATGGCTATACTCACTGAGTCACTCAGCCTACAGTGAGTGCAGTTCTTGTGGATGTCATTGTTCATGCTCCAACAGAGCCACACATGGGCTGCGTGTCTTGGGTGATCACTGTCAGAGTTGTGTGAAGGCCTTTTGTTTCCTCATGTTTTTATGTAAGGAAAGGAGATAAGAAGTATCATGGAATCATAGAAATGCTGGTTGAAGGGGACTTCTGAAGATCCCTATCCAACTTCTCACTCAAAGTGGAACTATTCCAAAAGCTAGATCTAGTCAGCCAGGTCCCTGTCTAGCCAAGTCTTGAATACCTCCACCTACTATCCTGTGGAGTTTTCTTAATGTTCACTCTGAATGTCCCAAGTCACATCCTTTGGCCAATGCCACTTTTTATACTATTATCTGAAGAAGAGTTTGGCTTTATTGTGTTTTTAACTTGCTTACAAATTGTTTTAGGCTCCTATTACATCCTTTCTTATCCTTCTTTTCACCAGACTAAACAAACTCATTCTGCCAACCTCTCTTTGGGGCTCCAGGCCCCTGACCATCTTGACTGACCATTGCTGGGGCCTCTCCATTTTCTTCACATCGTTCTTGAACTGAAGGCCATGAAACTGGACACACTGCTCCAAGTGTGGCCTTGCGGCTGATGAGTCAAATCAAGCAAGTTGCCCTCATTTTCCTCCTTAAGAAGATGCTTCCAAGGACAGCCACAGCATGACAGCAAGAATTCAGAGGTGTACAGTTAGGTTTCTGCTGGGACAGGAGTGAGATTTATGGTTCACAGATAGATTTGAAATAACCCTTTAAAAAACTTAAGCAGCAAGAAGATAACACAAATGAAGAGAGTAAATTGAAAGCATTGAAAGCAATTGAAAGTATATTCTGGAAAAAAATAGTAAGAAATACTCCCATGCAAGACCAAGTTAGTTTTTATAGATGTTTGCTATCATGGCTACATTTGAACCTATTGGGGCGGTTCCTAGCAAGAATCTTTGCATTTAGAATAATAAATTCTTTTACATTGTGCATTGTCTATTTTTCTACGCTGTCCATCAAATGTTCTCTGTCTTGTCTTAGGTTTATTGACTATGTGTGGTGGTTAGATACCCAGTTATTACCTCCTAAGTTACAGAGATTCAGGCCTGGCTGAAGAGCTATGGCAATGCGAGATTACATCCAGACCTGGCAATTCTACTTTTGGCTTGATGGGGCGTGGGCAGAGGACATGGTTGAAGAGGTTTCAGCAGGCCAAAGGTGATTTCCATTTTTTTCTTACTTGGCCACTCTAGGAAGCGTAAGGGCACGGTTATCACTTTGGATATTTATAGGGTTTCCTACAGCAACATGGTTTATAAATAACTAGGGTTCTCAGGGCAGCTTTCAATAACAGAGAGAAAGGAAGTTTTTGCCTTTCTCGGAGTTTAGAAAGCTGCTGTTTGTGATGCTTTTCCTATGACCAGAGCTCTGGCCACAGTGTCTGTGGTTCAACAGAGCTGTCCAGGCAATTAGCTCACACATCCTTTTAGTGTTGTTTTCTTTTTGTTTGGTTTTGTTTGTTTGTTTTTCTGATAGAATTAACTTTCAGGTCCTTTCCTGCATCCTGAGAACAACCTTGGCCAAGGGGCAGTACTGTCTTGCAATTTTCAGCCCTGCTTGCAGTGAGGTTAATGACTCCTCTAAACTGTATGAGCTGAGCTGCATCCAGCCTCTGGCATGTGTACAGCTTGGTGGAATTTCTCCTGTATGGCTGCCATGACAGCATGGAGTTTAGTCAAGAATTAAAGTGCCCTCAGTAATGAGACCTCTCAGTAACATTCTCCCACACATTTGGAGCTTGACTGAGCAGTGGTTAGGGTTCACTAAAGAGGGTTGCATTTTGGGAATACTCTCTTCAATGGAAAGGACTCCACTGGCAGGGACAGAGACAACATGTGGTAGAGCTTGGAGGACTTCTTAGTCACTGCAGTTTCTAGTCAGGTAGAAATCCATTAAAGAATCCAGCCAGAAGATCTCTTGGTGCCCAGGGATAGTTCTGGAAGCTCTGATATTGTTGGCCATGGGTGTCAGGGTTAGTTAGTTGTTCATCTAAGAGACTCCATCTGGAGACTGGGTTTATGGATTCTTTAGCTTTGGTGCCGGCATTGGCATTCTGGGCACTTGAGGCCATTGGGAAAGCACGGTGTCCTTGATCTGTAAGGAGCGCAAGAGATCAAGGGGTGACAAGCACTGTGACTGGCATGGCAGAATATTGCCTTTGCATTGCTAATCCTTTTTCCCTTGACATCCTGGAGTGAGATGTAAAACCCCATCGCCATCCTAACCAGCAACTGTCAGCACTCTGGCTGAGGGACTTCTTGCCTCTCATGTTGGGGGCAGATCAGTGCCCTGCAGGGACTATCTCCATGGTGGGTCTCAGGTAAATGCCAGCAGAAGCACAGAGGCTCTATTGTGGAGAGCGTACAATCTGGTAGCAGTGATCAGGACATGTCTTGAACAGCAGGACCGAAGAGTGATGGCCTCCTGATCCTGTGCTTGGTTGCTGTCTTGGTATCTACTGGTACTGTGCTGCTGGAGGAGCCCTGGAAACCAGATGCTGGAGGTCAGTATTTGGTTGGCAGTGGCCTCTGCAGTGCCTTTCTGATCAATAGCAGTCCTTTGTGAGAAGTCTGAGGTGGAGTGCAAAGAAGTTTTGTTTGAACCACTATGCTGAGTGGTAATAGGAATAAAAGCCCTTCTAGGGAAGAGAGCGAGGATATTGAAGATTGGCTGGAACCAACTTCCAGAAGGACTGGAGTCCAGCATGTTGGTACAAAAACCTCATCCCCAATTAGTGAGTTTGTATTAAATCATAGAACCATAGAAAGGCTAGAGTTGGAAGGTACCTTTAAGATCATCTAGTTCCAACCCCCCTACCACTATAGATAGAGATGGTTCCCACTAGACCAGGCTGCTCCAAGACCCATCCAGTCCTGGCCATAAACACAGCATCCACAGCTTCTGTGGGCAACCTGTTCCAGTGCCTCACCACCCTCACAGGAAAGAATTTCTTTCTGATGTCTAATCTAAATCTCCCCTCTTTCAATTTAAATCTATTACCCCTTGTTCTATTACTACTCTTCCTGACAAAGAGTCCCTCTCGTGCTCTCCTGTAGGCTCCCTTCAGATACTGGAACGTCTGCCCAGAGCCTTCTCTTCTGAACAGCCCCAGCTCTCTCAGTCTGTCTTCATAGGAAAGGTGCTCCATCATTCCGATCATCTTTGTGGCCCTCCACTGGACCTGTTCCAACAGGTCCATGTCCTGTATATATTGAGGACTCCAGAGCTGGACAGAGTACTCCAGGTGGGGTCTCACAAGTGCAGAGTAGTGGGGGAGAATCACCTTCTGCAACCTGCTGGTCACGCTTCTTTTGATGCAGCCCAGGATGCAGTTGGCTTTCTGAGCTGCCAGCGCACACTGCCAGCTCATGTTTTGCTTCTCACCCAGGAGCACTCCCAAGTCCTTCTCCTCAGGGCTGCTCTCCAGCCATTCACTGCCCAGCCTGTATTTGTGCCTGGGATTGCCGCGTCCCAGGTGCAGGACCTTGCATTTGGTTTGTTTGAACTTCATGCAATTTGCACTAGCCCACCTCTCAAGCCTGTTGAGGTCCCTTTGGGTAGCATCTCTTCCCTCCAGCACGTCAACTGCACCACCGAGCTTGGTGTCCACAAACTTGCTGAGGGTGCATTCTATCCCACTGTCCATGTCTCTGATAAAGATGTTAAATAGCACTGGTCCCAGTACCAGCCCTTGAGGAACATCACTCATCACCAGCCAACACTTGGACACTGAGCTGTTGATCACAACCCTTTGAGTGTGGCTATCCAGCCAGTTCCTAATACACCAAGTGGTCCATCCATCAAATCCATGACTTTCCAGTTTTGAGACCAGGATGTCGTGAGAGACAGTGTCAAATGCCTTGCATAAGTTCAGGTAGATGACATCTGTTGCTTTGCTCTTGTCCACCAAGTCTCTGGCAGTATCATAAAAGGCCATCAGGTTTGTCAGGCACAATTTGCCCTTGGTGAAGCCATGTTGGCTGTCTCCAATCACCTCCTTATTTTCCATGTGCCTTAGCAGAGATTCCAGGAGGATTTGCTTCATGATTTTGCCAGGCACAGAGGTGAGACTGACTGGCCTGTAGTTTCCTGAGTCTTCTTTTTTTTCCATTTTTAAATATCAGGGTTATGTTCCCCTTCTTCCAGTCAGTGGGAACTTTGCCAGACTGCCATGATTTCTCAAATATGATGGAAAGCAGCATAGCAACTTGGTCCACCAGCTTCCTCAGGACCTGTGGATGGATTTCATCAGGTCCCATGGACTTATATACCTTCAGGTTCCTTAGGTGGTCTCAAACCTGATTTTCTCCTACTGTGGGCAATTCATTCTCAGAGCCCCTGTTTTTGACTTCCATGACTTGGGCAGTGTGGTTAGAGCCCTTGACAGTAAAGGCTGAGGCAAAAAAAGTCATACAGTAGCTGAATGTCTCTGGAGCACTGATTGCTGTGGGAGCTGTGTACAGTGAGAACTATTTTGACATAGATGTGGGATCTACATACGTGCTTAACAATTCATTATTAAATATTATTCAAAATAAGGGAAGCTTGTTTCCTAGTCTTGACCTCTAAACTCATCGATTCTAATTTTAACCAGACCAATGACATACAGCTGATCTTCATTTGTATATCTGCATGAGTACTTTTTTAATGGCACTATTGCTTGCTGCAGTGCAGAGGGACTCTTACTGGTTTGTTTTTCCTAGAACTTGACACTGTATCGTGTTAAGAGGTTAAAACAAAGGGTCATTTAAGAGTCCAGCATCTGTACTGGAGCTGGACTGAGATTCTGGGTGAGGCTGCTGGGGAGCTCTTAGAGGATCACATCTGAGGGTGTTCCCAGCCTACTCAGTCCCTCCGGAGGCAGAGGTCACTGTCTCCTGGCTGCCTGAGAACATCTGAAAATGTCACACTGACAGTTTTGTTTAGAAACCTTATCTAGGCTATTCTTTTTGACTCCTACTGTAACTCTATGCTTCTTTCTCCTCCCTTTCCTGTCTGCACATGCTCTGCAGTCCCATTGCTTTAGAATTCCTCCGTCGCCTCCTGCTTTTCTCCCTTTATGTTAACAGAACTGGTCCCACATGCTCATCCTTCCTATTTATGGTGGCAACCACCATAGCCATTCCTTGTCTCTTCTTTCTCCCTGACACTCATCCTTACCATTTTGTGATGTGTCCATCTCTTCCCTCCTCCTGCTGTCTCTAAAAGTCTCTAAAAATGTCACAGCCACTGCAACATTTTCCCATACTGTTCTTTGTAAACTGCTCATTCTTCCAGATAAACATCTCACCTTTTCATTAATCTTTTGACTTACTTCTCAAACTATCCTTTCATTAGTTTTTTCTTTCCCCACAAAGGATCTTACTAATCCCTGCAGAATATAGCCTAACTTTCCTCATTCCACAGCTCACATTTCTTTTTCCCCTAGGTCAACAACTGTCAGAGATTTAGTTTATCTTCTGCTCTTTCCTTCTAGAAACTCAATTTGCCCAAATGATCCCTATTTCTCTTGTCCAATTTCTTATTCTTCCTCTCATCTACTATCATCTCAGCCCATTATTTCATACTTTATTTGCCTATCCCCTGCACACAACAGACTTTAGTGCATTCCAGCCTATACAAAAAAGAAAACCTTTGGACCTCCAAGTGGGTATCTGTCACCCACCTTCCTGTATATTGAAGTTCAGTCACTGTAATTCAGAATTTGTGCCTGTAATTCATTTTTTCTCCATTCCACTCTTGCCTCTCTCTACTCTGTCTTTCCTCTCTGTTGCTTATTCTCCATGCACACCAAGCTGCATTTAATGCCTTCTGCCTGACCAAAGCTCAGAGTTGGTGCTTCACACTTACAACTCAGCTCCCCAGGCTTTGACATGACCAGCCATGCTCTTCTTGAACTTTTGTCCTCCTTTTTTTTCTGAAGATCTTTTGTCTTCTCCTTATCCTCTGTTTAACTCACTAAGCAGTCTTCCACATATCCTTCCAAGGAGTCATTTCTCTTGCAACTCTTTGGAGTTTCCTGGGTCCCTTTTCTTAGTGTCCCACTCTTCTCTTTACAGACCATGGGTTTTAGGGGAACTTCTTACAAACTTAAATAACATCTCCTGGGGGCGCATTTCCAGAAGAATTTCCAAACTGAAACCTCAGCATGTTAACACGTTGCTGATCCTCTTTAAGTTTTCTGTGCCACTGGGATGCTGCAACTGATGCTGTGCCTACTCTCAGAATCTGCTTGAGCATAGTGCCTGGCTTCGGGCAGCTAACTTTGCTGAGCCGTGTCATGTTCTGGCACCAGACAGCCCACATCTTCTGCAGTCCTGGGCACCTCCCCAGGCACTGTCAGATGACATGTGGAGCAGATTAACCACCTGGTGAAGAATGAATCAAAACACAGGAGTATCCCACCAAAGACAGTGCTCTGAAGACCTTGGGGGCCATCAGTGGGATGTACCTATGCTGCAGAAAGGCCTCTGGAGGTATCACTACCTATGCCAGATGCTGATGCCTATACATTATAATCACTATAGCTACCTGACACACAGGAGTACTGTGCCAGGTTCCCAGGGCTTGCTCACCAGGGTGGGTTGGCAGTGTTGGCCCTGTAACAAAGGTTAAACAAATTCTGCTGACTGGGCTGCCAAAAGTTAGACCCTGTGAAGGCCCAGCAAGGAGTTTTCAGGATAACGAGGGCTTGCAGATTCTGGTGAAAGTCAATGTTGATTTCAGCTTCCGAGCCACCTACAGCTTCTTGAAATCCCTGCTTTTAAATTTGCTTACCAACATGTAAATGTGAGTTACTTACATAATTGAGACACCAGTTTCACTTACAACCGGGTGCTACTCAGCTGTTTTCTAAAACCAGTGCTTATGCAAACATGCCCACAGAGTGATATAGTTTAACTGTATTGTGAACCTTCCCTTAGCCTAATTTTAAGCAGTTTCATAGGTGATTTCTTGAGAGACTTAAATATAGTTTTAAAGATAACAGCCTTAAAAGATGCAAATTTGAACGGTGTTTTGGTTGTACTCTATACAGTCAGTCATGAAAAATGAAGCAGGCCCATGCATATTAAATATCTCACAGATAAACACATGTCATGAAGGGATCCAGACATAGAAACCTGCCTGGTTCTGGGATAGCTTCCAAGGACAAATAAAGAGAGCTTTGCCTGTAAAAATATTTTTTCCTGTTAGGTTGGCTAGTATCACCCAGACACGGCAGGCTGAAAGTGTATTTTGCCTTCTTCATGGCTCAGAAATATTATTTTTCCTTGAACAAAATGTTCCATTGAACACTGACTAAGTTCTTGAGTCGACTCTTGTTCTGGTTCTGGTCTTGAAAGTTATTTCATTTAATGCTCTCAGGCATCTCTGCACTCTACTGCAGTCACCAGTGTTGACACATCCACACACACTGGAATCTGCTCACTTCAGGATGCTTATCTGCCTGCAGCAGGAGCCCAGTCGCATTGAGACCCATTGCTGGAACGTCTCTTGCCAGATTTTCTGATGGGTCTTTCTGCAATTTTTTCTCCCACAGCAGTTGGTCATGGAGCAGGTCAGTTGGTATCTTACTGCCTCTCTGAACCAAAAAGGGCATTCTCACAGAATACATCCATGCTTGACTTATTTATAAATATTTTGTACTAGGAAAGTAGCAGATGAATACCTGTGATATGCAAAGGGAACTTGCTTATGTTTAACTGTTTCCAGCTACTGGCCAAGAATGATAACTTTTGGCTGCAGGGACTCCCAGCCAGGCTCCTCACAAGGAATGTTCCTCTTCAGTGTTGCAGACAGAGCCCTTTGTTGTGCATCATCACCAGCACTTGGCTAGCTGGTTAGTCATTTGGCCAGCAGTGGTCAATTGACTTTTTTGTGCTCTGCATTTCAGGCTAAGATGCCGAATTTTCACATGTAAGAAACTAAGACAAACTTCTATCAGAGTCAAAACTGCTATTTGATGGCTGTCATCACCTATGCAGCAAACATGGATAACCCTGAAGAGGAGAGCTAAAGGGTTAAATCTAAAATGTAGAGCAGTCACCAAGCAACTATTTTCCCTTCTGTATACAATGCTGTGTTATCATTGTGCCGCCCAGAGATAGGTGTGAATGACAGAGTGAAGTGGGCCTGGGAAGCGTAATCAGCTCCATGTTCCTTACTCCTGCTGGTCTATTTAGAAGAACAGCTGCAAAGTACAGGACACCAAGCCAGAAAAGCACATTCTGAGTATCAAAACTCAAATTGATCTGTCAACTTGACTGACCATTTGCCCGTATCTCTGACTTCGTGTCAGAAAGGCAAGGAATTGCAAACCATCTGCACATGTCAGCCCGGCATTTCTGAAGACGGCTTGTTTGCCCGAGTAACCTTTTGTAAGGTCTAAACCTGACCTCCTGCTAAGACTGGATTCACACAGCAGGCAAGCTTTGGCACTCATGGCCCTCTTATGGACTAAGTGTAGTAGCTTACTTTTATACTTCTCCAAAGTGATCCCCCAGTATTTTAGTGCTTTCTTTTTGTGCTCAGTTTTAATCCAACTGCTATGAAGCCTCTCTTCTCTTAGCAATGCCTTTGCATTAACCTTGAGAAAGTCCTGTCACTGCCCAATACCTTCCTTTCCCCATCTGCAAAAGGAGCCATGGCTTTCATCTGCTTTAAGAAGTGCTTTCACTTCTGCAGGTAGATTTATGTTGTACAGAGATACCTTCAGTCACTGGAATGGTGGCAAATTTTTAAGAGCAGACTGGTAATTTGTGTAAGTTTTTGCTTATACACAAATATACAATAGTTAAAATTCAGCAGTCATAACTTAGCAAATTGTATATGATGGGTAAAACACAAGTCTCACAGAATATAAGCTATAGCAAAATTATTTATTTCTGATCATAACATTGCTGATTCTCTACATCATTTAATTCGTTGCTACAGCTTTAAAAATCCCTGCCATGTTTCTGCAGCTTAACTAACTAGCCAAGGGCAGTTCAAACTGTCCCATATAGTTCAAACTGAGGAAGAATTTGAAGACCTGCCATGAGTAATGGGGCTTCAGTGCAACATGGAAAACACCAAAGCATGATTGATGGGGATGCAAACAGTGTGACACAGGGAAATGAGCTGAGAGTGGCAAACTGTACATCTTCAGGCTTTTCTTCATCATGAGAAGAAAACTGCAGCTTGTGTGTACTCAATCCCCTTGTCCAGATCATTTATAGAGATATTAAAGAGAACTGGTCCCAATAGCGAGCCCTGGGAACACCATTTGTGACAGGCTGCCAACTGGATGTGGACACAAGTGATGCTCTGATTATTTTCATAGAGTGATAGCATGATTATTTTCATACAGCAACTACAGTTTTAATGCTTTTAGTGATGGACACTCCACATACTTGTGGAGTTACCTACAGAGCAATGAGAGGTCTTTCGTTGAGAAGAGTATGTGCTGATGCAAGAAGATGACAATGCTGAATAAACAAGCCAAACAGTTCTTGTTTCCCAGGGAGTATCTGGGTTTGTAAAACTTCTGTTCACAAGAAAAACGTCATTCTTGCTCGTGGAGGTAATAAGGATCATTAGCCAGGTGTCCTCTGACATTTCTCCTTCTCCAGCTTCAGAGGGCAACACCTTGCCTTGAACAATAATTCTCTTGGGAGCTCTGAAGGGAGACAACGTCATATGCTGATTACCCAGTGAAGAACAAACTGCTGTTGTACTCTGAATGAACTTTGAGTTGCTTACAGATTTTTTTCTGTTGCTGATGATTCGTCCTTCTAGTTCTGTGCTGCAGTCCCAGCTTAAAGACTTTCCAGCATGCTTTTCCTTGACTGATCTTCCTTTTAGATATTTTAGCCCTTTTCAGCTCTGTACTTTTAAAACATAAAAAATGTCCACGTTGATCATTCAGTTGGGGCACTGTATTGCGTTGTCCTTACTTCAGCAGTAAATCACGTAGCTCCAGGATATGGGAAACCACGCACATGATTTCTGATAACAAACAGTGGTATTCCTTTCTTGTTGACCTTAATTTCCCTTTCCTTCCAGCAGAACTGTGTGAAAATGTTTCTGATCCAAAGGTCATATTCTGGACTCCCATTACAGTTGTCAGTACAAGGGAGACAGAGATCAATCAAGCAGAGAAGGTACTGTGGACACAGCCATCAGCAGCTGCCATCTTTTCACCTAAGCTTTTTGCAGTCTTGGCCCTCAAATACAGAACATTGTGTCATGCTCTTGCCAGGTATTCAGAGAGTGAAATAATGATAGAAATAAATGGTTTTTTTTCACATCAAGGAGAAGCCTGTGTGAAAAAGGCAAGTGATACACAGCTGCTGATCATATTTCCTGGCTGCAGTGACCTGTCAAGGCTACAAAAAATGACAGCCAGGTCTGTGTCCATCTTCTCCAGTAATTGCTGTTTCACCATGTACGTCAGCACTTTTCTGTCTCCAGAGAAGACAGTGTTTGCCTTTGATTTCCGGGGTTTCATTTGCTAACCTGATACAATGATTTCCTCCATGAATTTTAGCACACATGTGGATGTTAATGAGATGTAAACTTTGTAAATCTACACTTTAAAATTATGATTGTAGTCAGCATGAGACATTGTGCAGCAAGAACTTAGGGGAGATTTGCAATATATAAAGGACGTAAGAATGAGGAACTAGAGAAAGACTAAGATATCAGCTTAGGCTCCAGCTTTGCTGCAGACTTCCCCATGTGATGTGGGCAGTCATTCGTGCTCTTTCACTGCTTGTTGCTTGGAAATGTGCAGAATTAATGCTCTTTTTCTTTCTTTCTTTCTCACTCTTCTGATTTCTCAGATTGAAAAAAACCTTGACATTTTAATCCTCCTATTCTGCATTTGTAAAGCTTGAACATGACTGGACACTGAAATGCAACTATATTACTCATTGTTACTTTGTCACTCTTATGCTTCAATTGACAGGGAAGTTAGTGCTGCAGAACACCCAGTTATACACTGGTTTTATTTGGGTTTTTTATAGTTATAGTCCTGGAACAGCCGGAGTCAGCAGCAACATGTAAAAAAGAAAAGAGATCTTTTTTCTGTGGATGCCAGCCTACCTTGTCTGCTGCAAGAAAAATGTCTTAGCTTCAAAGGGAAGTCATGGTTACCAACTTGATAAACTCGTATAATAAATTAAGCCCCTTGCTAGAAGAGAGCACAGATCAGTGGATGTTGTGTATCCAGACTCCAGCATGGTTTTCAATACTGTTGCCCACAACCATGGGCTGGATGAGCAGTGAGGTGGATTGAAAACTGGCTGANGGATTCCAGATCTGGAGTCAGGAACTCTTGGATCAGGATCAAAGGCAGATGAACAGGCAGGGTCCTCCTTGGACGTCGGCCATCGAGAGCTGGGACTTTTCAGCCTGGAGAAGAGAAGGCTCAGGGGATTTTATCAACATATCTACTAAATACCTGAGGTGAAGGTGCAAAGAGGATGGACCCAGAATCTTTCTTTCTATGGTGCCCAGTAACAAGACCATAGGCAATGGACACAAACTGAAACACGAGTTTCCCCGTGAACATCAGGAAATACTTTTTTTGCTTTTTTGACTGATCACTGGCACAGGTTGCTCAGGGAGGTTGTGGAGTCTCTGTCACTGGAGATATTCAAAAACCATTTGAACATGGTTTTGGGCAACTGGCTGCAGATGGCCTGGCTTGAAGAGGGTGAACTGTGTGACCTCTGGAGGGCCTTTCCAACCTCAACCCTTCTGTGACTCTGTGAAAGGGTGTGAGATAGAGCCAACTCTGGCAACATTTATATCATCTGTCAGCAAACATCATGTGGCAACAAAGCCAGACAATTGTAGGCAGAGCTTTCCTTCAAAACTAGAAATTAAAACTTAGCATGTGGTCATTTTGGACTAGATGATCTTAAAAGGTCCCTTCCAACCTAGATGATTCTGTGATTCTGTCACATGCTAAGAAAGAGCCAGTATAGGAATGGGGACATGCTCTTACTCATGAGCCTGCAGTTCTGAGAGCAGAAGCAACTCTTACACTCTACCGCTGCAGTGTTGTTCCCCATAAGACATTCTGCTACAGCATACCTCTTCCAAATTTACATTTCCCAGATCATATATTTTCTAAAAGATTTCTTGCAAAACTATTTTACAACCCAAGTCATGAAGATTTTTTGCCACTATTTTTTGTTTAAGTCAATGCACTTCAGGCCTGTGAAACCAATAATGTCCTGTTGCTGAGGTTCAAATGATCCACAGGGCTGCTCTCCAGGACATCAGTGACATATAGCTTTATAGCAATGTGCAATTAAAATTTGGTGATCAGGAAGATGGGTGATGAGATGAGTAGTGCAGCTTCCTGCTGCAGAAAGCTGAGGAATCAGGGCTATTGTGCAGTATGAAGGGGAGGCATGACAGTTTGGTTTGGGGTGGCAGAAGGCACTGGAAATCATGGCAATTCCTCTGTGCTTCCAACAGGAACTTCTAAGTGGCTTAAAAGGCCACCAAGAGAGATTATGTCCCTGGGTTTATTATCAGAAAGTTTGCCTGGCTGCTGGCAACTGGAGTTAAGTGAGTGCTTCCCACTGATTTTCTCACTACCCCTGCCAGGAATTATTGACCTTTCCAGTTCTGTGAATTAAACTAGAAAAGAAATGAACTAAATTAGTCATATGAAGCAGAATATATTCAACAAGTCAACTCTAGATCTGGAGCAACAGGGGTATCTGGGCAGACTGGCCTCCACATTGATGACAGTGTTGTAACTACGATTTCTGAGTGATGATGTGGCACTGGGACGGCTCACCACATAGTTTCCCTTCAGGTACAATACTTTTTGACTGTCCAATCTTCTAGTTACATATATCACAAAATATTTCTAGTGTTCAAAACAGAGTTGAAAAGGTGTCAAAATTGACAGTAATATTTTCAGACTTTTCCTTCTACATTTTAGCATAAAACAAAGTCTGTAGCTTAAGAAAATTTTAATTAAATAACTCCTAGAAATAATTTTAGAACAGAATTGGAGCTGAACTTTTTATATTTATGTTTTTAAGAACGCAGCTTGATTTCAGTACTTAAAACTTTGCAAGTATTTCTAGCATAATAACCGAGTTTAGCTTTTGCAGAGATGAGGTGGATACTGATTGCACACCCCCTTTACAAGGGATGAATCCTCATGCCCTGAAAAGACACTTGTTCCAACTGAAACCAGCTGGAAATACTTGCACTTATTTTAACTTCAGTTTTTCCTATTTATCTAAAAAGATCACACTGTACTTGCTTAAACAAAACATTTAAAAATGCAGTTGTCATCCATTCTATTCCTCCTGTAGCTGAACACTTTGTTGTTTTGTAATAAACAGTGACATTAGTTCATATCATGTGATTAAAAAGGATTCATCACACATTAGAGCCCATAATCGCAGCCTATAGTCTCATTTTAACATTTCTCACTGGCATATCCTACTTGACCCTGCTTACTGCAGCACTTCTATTATGCTGTCTAAAAGGACAAGAGGACTGAGCAGAAACAAAAATGCAGGGGTGAACATTGCTTTTACACTCACAGCTATGTGTTCAGTGCTGTTATAGCTCTAGATGAATAGAAGAAATCTGGAGTCTGGCCAACACCGCTTGATAGAAATCTCCATCTTCCAAAAAAGAAAAAGCCCTGATGTGTTTAAAATAAACCGAACAACTAAACCAGTGAGAAAGAAGTTTCTTTCACCAAAATGTAGGACATCACTCAAGACAACCTGATTTAATACAGTATCAGCTTGGTACTTTATGCACTATCACTGTTGGGGGATGTTTGTTTTCTTTCTTGTCATGCTGATAGTATATGATGAGGATAAATATCAGAAGTTTGGAGGCTACTGATTAACTGTTGATTAATTGCAACAGGTAACACAGTGTTGATCTATTGCTTAGGAAAGAAACCAAGATATAATAGCTCAAAAACACACCTTCATGGTTCAACTTTGCTACGCATGGTTTGCTGATAACATCATGGAAATAGCTTTCATTCCTGTATTGAGTGACACAAACAGCCAAAACAGATCTTTCTTCTTTTAGCTCTTTCTTTTTTGCCTCTCTTTCTTTGGAGAGAATGACAGAATTATATGGGGCTGGAAGGTACCTCGGAGATCACCTAGTCCAACCTCCCCTGCCAAAGCAGGTCCTCCTAGAGCAGGCTGCACAGGAGCTTGTCCAGGCGGGTTTTGAGAGAGCTGCATTTCAATGTGAAAATCAAAGGTAGGCAGGTGCTGTCTGAAGCTGAGCAAAACAAGTGTTGCTGTTGCTGAGCCACTGGCAGGCTTGTGCCACAGGCTCTCGGAGGGGCAGGGAGGCTGCCACTGGTGTCGGGGTCTGGGGGGACAGGAGGAGGGCAGACAGCCATGTTGCAGGTGAGGAGGCTCCAGCACTCCCCATGCTAGTCCCTCAGCCTATTTCTCATGTGTTTTGTCCCAAGAACTTCCAGGTGGAAATATGGTGAGGAAGCCCAAGCTCAAAAGAAAGCCCAGCTTGAGGTTTACCCTGGACATTTGTGTTTTTCTGCTACTTACATTTATTTATCATTATTAGTCATTACTCATTTAACTTCTAACCAGTCTTAATGTGTGCACTCATCAGTTTTCTTTACTGTTGCCCTCTTTTACTCATTAAAAAAAGACTGTCTAGAAGCCTCTATTGCCTTTTTTACATTGCCATGGGATTTGCCTGTTTTCCTCCTTGTAGCCTGTCTGATGGGGTCACCTGCTGTCAAAATTAAGGAGCATACTGTTAGTATGAGTAATGGGAGCCTGATGTCCACACTGCCTTGTCATGGGCTCATACAGAAATGTTGTGATACAGCCATGTCAGGACACCCAAGTTCTTGTGGGCCATGAAAACACCCAGGTGTGATATGGCTATTAACACAGAAATACTCCTCTAACAAGCCTCTATAGCTTCTTGATTTTGACAGGTGAGGATACTGCATGTTTACATCTCTTACATCTAGAAAAATAAGTAGATGAGATAAAAGCAATTGAGACTCTGGGAGTTATTTGGGTCATTTAAGCCCATTTGGGATGGGATTCAACTCATCTAAGTTTAGATGGGAATAAATATGGGTCCATGGTGAGAGACAGGCATTTCTGCAGTGTGATTCATCTGATTTGCTTCAGATAACCACACTGGGATTTGCACAACAGAGAGATGTGTCCCAAAACCACCTGTTCTCTTACTGAATTTGCGGGGAGCTGAAGGAGTGAGCGGTGATGGAGATCTGATGCCATGGAGGGGACTTCCCCTCTCACAGCTCAGCCCCTGCCAAGTTAACAGAGGTGGCTACTGATGTGCTGCTGATTTAAAACACCTAGTGATGCTCAACCTCTCTCACTCCAAGAGTCCAAGAGTCCCAAGAGTTGTGTTCTGGTATGAAAAGCCACAAGGATTTTCTGGTGTATCTTCAACTCACAGAAGGTGTCCATTATCCAAGTATCTGCCATCTGAGCCCACAGTAAGCCTGGAAAACAGCAGAGCACCAGCTTTTAGAGTAATTTCTCCCTTTCAGTCATTTGGAATGATGGTCTCTAGATTTGTTTCTTCGGCTTTGGATGGTATGGTCACCAGTGCCACGAGTGCTGGCTAGACACCCCCAGTCCTGCCTCCAGAGGCCCCAGAGCTCCCTCCTTGGCCTCCCCAACATCCTTCTTCCCTGATCAGTGGTTTGGGTGGTCCCAGACTACACCATTCCTTGCTGCCACTGCTGTGGGTTGCCCAGAGCTCTCATCTTCAGTTTGGAGTTAGAGAGTCCATCATAACTTTTTCCTGCAGCCTTTTACCTGAGACCCTATTCCTCAGTTGTGCTGTGTGTCTGTGGGACTCAAGCAGAGAGGACTGAAGGCCACAAACACCACACAGATCCAAGAATGATCCCAGGAGCATGCACCTTCTTTTTATTGCGATAAAGCTCCCCTTTCCTGATAAAAAGCATTCCTAGCCAAGACATGCCCTCCAGGAAACATGGAAGGAAATGTGGCTAAGTATTTGTCTGGCCTGCAGACTTCACCTGATCTGGGCTCCAGAGCTGTGGTCATGGCCAGTTTGGGACAGTGATTTCCCATTGCAAGAGTACAATCAATTTGCGTGCAAGGGAGGGTGTGGTGATGGTGTGTATGGGACATCCCAACTCGCCTCTGAACATTTCCCGTAACTGCCACAAACAAAACCTGTGATCACCACCCAAACCTGTCTGCAGCATGGTGCTCTCATATCTGCTCCTGTGTGCATGTTGCTTCCATCTCTGTAGCGCATGGTCCTCAACATAGTATTCCTGTGTACACAGTGCATGGTCCTCACCATGGTGCTACATGTGTACGTGATGTGTGGCGCAGGGTCCTTGGTGTGGTGCTCTTGTGTAACTGGCCCATTGTCCTATCATGGTGCTCCTGCATGTGTGGCACTTGGTCCTCATTGTAGTGTTGCTTTGTACATGACGTGGTCCTCAGCATGGTGCTCCTGTGATGCATGGTGCATGGTCCTCAGCGTGATGCTCCCGTATACGTGGTGTGTTGTGCATGGTCCTCAGTGCGGTGCTTTTGTGCAATTGGTCCGTCATCCTTATCATGGTGTTCCTCCCTGTGTGGTGCATGGTCCTCAGCATGGTACTCTTGTGTAACTGGTTCATCATCCTTTATCATGGTGCTCCTGCCTATGGTCCTCAGCGTGGTGCTCTTGTATACATGGCACACAGTCCTCAGTGTGGTGCTCCTGTATATGTGGTGTGTGGTGCATGGTTCTCAGCATGGTGGTTTTGCGTAACTGGTCCATCATATGCAGGTCCTCCTGCATACATAGCACAAGGTTATCAGTGTGATGCTCTTGTGGCCTCTCATGAAGGAGGTGTCAGGAAAATTGGAGTAACTTTCACAGAAGGTGGCAGAGCACTCCCATTAGGTTTAAATCTTTCCCATCCCGGACCCAGCTGCTTCTCCCAGGCCACCAGGACTTGCTGCTGTCTCCCAACACGTCTTCTTCCATGCTGAGGTAGTCATCTGTCAAATCATCACTGCCCGAGCCAGTCCTCCTCCAGGACAGGTACCCACACACTCGGGTGGACATGCTGGGAGCTACTGCAGGTCCCCAGCAGAGCTCTGCTGCCTTGCTTCATTTTTCTCTGGCCTGTTAAATAGGGAGGGAAAATGTTCAGTATAAAATCCCCCACAGACATCTTGACTACTTTTTAATCACATTATTTTTATTTGAATTTGTGTGATTAACATTGGCTGTGTCTTGTCCTGCTTGATTCTAGCACATAATGGAACCATAGAATCATAGAACCATAGAATGGTTAGAGTTGGAAGGGACCTTAAAGATCACTGAGTTCCAACCCCCCTGCCATGGGCAGGGACACCTCCCACTAGACCAGGTTGCTCAAAGCCCCGTCCAGCCTGGCCTTGAGCACTCCCAGGGCTGGGGCAGCCACAGCTTCTCTGGGCAACCTGTTCCAGTGTCTCACCACCCTCAAAGGAAAGAATTTCTTTCTGGTATCTAAAATTTCTTTCTGGAAATCTGTCTGCCTGGAAACCAGCAGCACCAACACAGAAGTTCAGGAAAAGAAGAGAGTTGAACTTAGATTATTGTTTTCCCCCTCATTCTTAAATAAAATTGATTTTTTAAAAAAATCTTTTCCTTGCTAACAGTACTATGTAATTAACGTATCTCATTTCACTTTAATAGGAAAGTCTCTGAGACCTGCATTTTTCATGTTCCTGAGTTTTCAGAGCTAACAAAAATGTGGTTACATCAAGCTTTCTTTGTACCCTGTGTCGATTACGCGCAGGGGGCTTTGTTAGGCACTGGCTGCTCCCGTGCCCACGTGACTGCCTCAGACACCTCACACAATGGCATAAAAAGGCTCGCATCTTGTCAGCAACACCAAATTTGGAAAAAAAAAAAAAAAAAAAGAAAGAAAAAATTTCAAACAGTTGTCTTCTGTTGCTAGAGTGTATATTTTAGTAGACAGTTCTGATGTATTTTGTACCTTTCAATGCAATTAATTCAATATTAATGTAGGTGCTGACAGCATCACATATTACTTCAGGAACTGATTTTGATTGCCAAAATTCTTATTTTAAGATAAATTTATCACTGATTGCCGAGGACTTGTGCGATTCTGGAATTTTTCCCAACCTGTTCTTGATTGTGTTTTTTTGCCTCGCTGAGAAGCACATAGTGGCTGCACCGCCATCTGCCCTCCCTCCTGTGTCACAAGCCACTTTGCCTGGCACTGCCAGCGGGACTCCGATTTAGCCAGAGTATCTTAAACAACACGTGGAAGACTGAAAAGCTGAAAATTATGTTGAAAATGAGTACAAATTATGGAGTGGCAGTATCTGTAAGGCACTTGCCTGCTGACACATGTTGCTTCTTCTGTGAAGAGGACTGTTGAACTTCTTCTGACTCAAGACATATGGAAGTTAAATCCAGCAGAGACTTCAGCAATTATAGTAAATGGAGTTAATGTTCCAATTTACAGAAAACAATCTGATTTAAGTCTTATTGTGACCGAGAAATATAATCACCATAATGTGTCCATTGAGCTGTGTCCAAGTTCCTGGAAACCAACACCATCCTTTCCTGTAGCCACCACTGGATCAGGACCTGCTGGAGACAGGTGGTGCAGCTGCTATGAGATGAGTTTTTTAAAATTATTAAAATACACATAGTCATTTTGTATTAAAGAAGCACTGTGATACTGGGGTGTTTATAATTATTATGCAAACTTCTTAGTACTAAAAGAACATTTTCTGTTAGAAGAAAAAAATTATTCATCTCAGGTGTGTTAGACATGCTCAGAGATCACCTGTGTACAGGATCCCAGTGGGAGAAACTGCTTGTATGGCAACGTCCCCTTCTGCCTTTTGCTGGGTTCACGTGTACATTCATCTCAAGGTTCTCTCTTAACTGGCAAACAAGCAGCGCTGTGGTAGGAACAGACCTCCGCTTCCCCTGGCTTGGAAATAATTCTTAGGTAGCTAAATAAGCAAAGGCAGTTTGAGGAATTTGCACTATAGTTCACGTAAAAGCTCCCTGCTCCTCCCGTGTGAAATGCTTTCTTTTGCTGGGCTTCTGGTGCTTGTATCACACATTTGGTAATGGGCAGGAGGGAGAGACTTGCTTTATATTCCCAGTGTTTGTGGTTCTCACTATCAGGGCCAAAGGAGGGTTGTCTCTTGCACAGTTCCTGCTAGTAGAGATGAGGATTTGCCCTTACAAACCTACAGTGAAGCTGGGAGGTGGGTGGGTGACGTGGAGTTTGACCCCCAGGAGAAGCTGTCTGGTGGTGGCCTTGTGCTTGTAGCAATATGCTGTGAGTAACATAGAACCTCCTGAAATCACTGACTCGGTACAGAAGGGCTTGTGATTTGATGGGCAGGTTTGGCAGGTTGGTCTGGGCAGGTTTAGAGGAATTTCATATGCCTGGAAGAACATGTGCAAAGAAAGCAGAGCAGATGTGCAAACTGCCAGGCAGTCATGAAAGAGGAGACTATTTGGCAAAATATTTTTGGCTAGAAACTGCTTCATAGGTCCCTTTTCTCCATTAGTTCAGGATGAAGTCTTGTTGAGAAAACATGCTCAGGTCCCTGCTCCGTGGCCTGGAAAAGGTGCTGAGGGTTTCTGTTCTACCTCCTTTCCACTGGCCACCCAGATTTACACCATGAAGCAAATCTGATGGCAAAAATCCTTGTGGCACCAGTCAGCAACTGGTCTAGTCCTAAAGGGCACATCCAGGTATATTTCAGTTAGGGCAGTATTCACTGGCCAGTCAATTTGCTTTTAGGACGTATGGGTCTGCTGCAAGGATGGACATTCATCAAAAGATTGGGCTCCACTCAAAATCTGCCAAAGCTATAATACTTTGGCATAAAACAGGTAAAGTAGGTCAGGCAGAGAAGGCATAAAATGAGCACAACTGAGGGTCAAGGCACTGTCATAAAAGAGAAACTTGTGTTTTCTTCCCTATCGTGGCCACCATGATAATGATTTACATACAAATTCAGATAGTAATGGTTTCACGTACAAATTCCATAAGCCTTAAATTAGTTCTATAACAATTTAGAAAAGTTCAGGTATTTCAGGTATTTCTTTTCTTTTTTCTTGTCTCCTGGATTCACACCACAGAAAAGTCACACAGAGGCCACCTCACAGAGATTAGTTCTGACCAGCACAGTTCCAGGGAGTGATGTACACGTACAGCCTTAAACTACCATGGAAACAACTCTAAAATAAGATTCCTTACTTGATGAAGGATGCACCTGTACTTCCCTCTGAGCTTCATGCATCAGACACCAGGCAGCTGATGTAAAACTTCTTTTTTTTTTTATTATGACATTACAAATTATTGGGGGG
>VZRU01004519.1:47842-87620 GCA_013398155.1 Pedionomus torquatus | reverse complement strand
ATAATGGAAACTTTCACTCACAGACTATTTACATGGTAATACCCAGGTAAGGGTACACACATTGCTACAAAACTCATAAAACGAAGGGTAAACTTGAAATGTTTTCCATAGTAAAGGTCTAGCAGCATGACTATATCTAATGCTGTTTGTTTTCTTGACGGTTTTTGGAAGTTTGTTTTAATCTATGTCTTCATCCAGTTCATAATTGTCTTTATCATAAATATCTTTTACTAAAAGAACCCGTACAAGCATATTTTCCAAAGTGTTGCGGTCCAGTGAAGTGGCAGTGTACCAGATGGGACTCTCCGCAGAGACAGAGCACTCTGGCTGCAGGTAGAACATGTCCGTCCTCTGATTCAGATTCTGTGGGCTACACAAGGTGGGAAAACACAGGGGGTTTAGAAAAAGAGCCTCACAGGACAAAAGAATACATTAGCACTTCTGACATCCTCTGCAGACAACCCTACTTAGGCAAGTTACAGGCTGCCCAGGGAGGCTGTGGTGTCCCCATCTCTGGAGATCTTCAAGATCGGCCTGGACACAGTCCTGAGTAATGTGCTCTGGGCAATCCTGCTTCAGCAGAGGAGTTGGACTAGATGATCTCTAGAGGTGCCTTCCAACTCTGACAATTCCCTGATTCTGCGAAATGCAGTCTTATTCATAGAAGCAGCTGTGTCGGGACTGGTCCAAGCCCAAGCCCAAGACAGTCCCACGTCCTCAGAGCAGCCAAAAGCAGATGCCTGGGACTGAGCAAGCACACAGGAAACCACAGACTCTTCCAGCTTTTGAAAAATCTGCAGGTCCAAGACTTGCTAAACCAGAACGTACTTTCTACCTATTTCACTTAGGATTACATAAGATCTCCATTAAAATAAATTGCTTGAATGGCTGTTCTAATTAAACTATTTCCCATGAAATCCTGTTTTCAAACACTTCCAAAACACTTAACTGCTAAACTGGAGGTTTTTGGGGTGTTTTTCTCGTAGGATTTTTTCTTTTTTTTTTTAGTTTTGAAGAGTTGCCTAAACTTTTCTTTCAAATATATGAATTTTTGTGCAGACTAGAAGGACAGAAGCTTTTTCTAAATGGTAGATTATGGTCAGTAACATTTTTATTCTACTACAAAATATTTTAAAAGTGCTTTCAAACAAGGTATCTTGAAAGCATTGGCATTTCCAATTCCTGATAACTTAACACTAAGGAAATCTTGTCTCAATCCAATTCTTACTGAAGAGACAGGGACTTCACAAATGAAACCCTCAGTAGCAAAACCTACCAGATCCCTTGCTGGTAATTCTCCACAGTGATACTTGGTTACTTCCTGGTAAGAAAATTGGGAGTCCTTACCAGTTGACTCTGAAGTACTCTGCTGCTCCCACACTTTATGCACATCTTGTCCAGGTACAGATTTCAGTGCTTTCATTTACCTGTTTTTCAGAAGATCTCAATCCATTCCCTTTGCTTGAGTGTATGTCATCTTGTGTCAAAACATTTCCCTTGTGTACCTTCTCTACTTTAGACTGCTTCTGTATGACTCTGTGTCACACTTACCTTTTTGACAGATAGCACTCAAACATTTTCACAGGGCATCTAGCTGGATCAGACGTGTTCTCAATTTGTTCAAATACTGGCTCATCATCTTCATGTTTCCTTTTTCCAGTAGTAATTTTATCTTAAAGAAGAAAACCAACAATGTCTAAGCTATAATTTCAAGTTATTCTACATTTTTTCAGTAAACACTCCAGAGTGGGCAGCCCAGCAAGCCCTGCAAAGCAGTCACCACAGCTACTCACATCTGCAAGCTGGAGATACAACCTGCAGCCACAACAAAGTCACAGCATTTAGGGTGGAGACCAGCAGGCTCAAAGGCATCGTTTAACCCAGAGACCCCTGTAGTCTCCACAGCCCACACGCTTTCACACTCTCCAATTAAAGATCCAGGAGCTGCTAAACTTTACCCCCCGCTCCTGGCAAGGTGCCCAGGCGTCCCTCAGAGGAACACAGCGCGGATGCTTCTGCAATACCTATTTTGGAACTGCCATAGTACCTTCACTATCAGCTCTGCACAGGGAAGACACTTGATATCGAAGACAGGCTTTGCTTTCCATTGTTAGAGGATTTTTTTTCCACTGTCTAAAAACAGTGCCAAAAGAAAGTCTTAAATGTTGCTCCACTGTTTTCAGGCCAAAATATTTAGTGTTAAAGTAGAACAGAGTATTCAGAAGAGCAACCGGTGAATGTGATCCTAGCTGTTTAATCCTCCAAAGGTAATCTTCTTCAACTCGAGAGAATATTGATCCTTCAAAAAAAAAGAATATTAGAGAAAATTCAATGGATTAGCCCATAAACTGTCCAGGTGCAAAAGGATCAGTTTCTATTTACAGTAAAATTTAACAAAATGCTTGTGACAGAAGCCTCTAATAACCATAATAAATTGTATGTCCCCCTCCCCATCCCCAAACCCACCTCTTAGAGACACAGGCACTCACTGCTTCAGGAGAATGTCAATGGGACACACATAGGCAGTTTCATACACAACAAATTTCTGTTTAATGACAGTACCATCACTGCTTACATGCAGCTCCCTCATGTTATTACATTAAAAAAAACGTTCAAAGGGCTAATCTTAGTCTCTTCATGAAAAGTGCATTTTTGAGTTCACCTTATTCTGCTCAGGCAAGATCTCCAATGAGCTATACCTTGCTGCTTCTTTCATATGGTTCACAGATACCCCAATTGGAAGCATGCCTGGACCACCAGGGTATAGGGAGGGCCCTATACAGAGACTCTCCAAAGCTATATAGAAAAATGCCAATATCAAGAAGCGAGAGGAAAGGGACTGGTAAGAACAAAGCCTCACTCAAGAGAGAATAATGAGAAATATGGAAGGATAGTGGATTCTGCAGCTCAGCGCCAACATCAATCTGCTGGGGTAAATTCCCATTTTCTCCATGAACTGATGATCCTCCTGAGCAGAAGGCCCATAGCAGAGAATCCTCCCATTCCAGCTGAAAAAGGCTAAAGTACATAGCTCATTAGCCCTACTCCCAGTAGTAGTAGTACCCCCTACCAGCCCAGTGCCTGCCTGCCTGCTTCCCATCTGAGAAAAAACAATGGGCAAAAAATAAATACAGGTCGAGCAGAAAGTACAAGTTGAAGAGCAGCTTGTTGTATCTCTCCTAAAATTCAACAGTCAATTTATGATAAACAGTCTTAACTGAATGCTTAACTCTTAGATGAGATCTTTATGATTAATCAATAACTACTGCAATACATAGTATGTTTGTATATATCTACATGCTTAAGAATACCGAACTATTAAGAGATGAAAAATATACATGACCAAAAAGAAAATTACCATCTGGAAGAATGCTTGGTTGCCAACTTCTAAGGATTTTATTTAATTCTTGTTCAAATGTCTGGTAAATTGGATCAATAAATATGTTGTCTTTTCGATTACTTCCATATAAATACTACAGAAAAGAGAGAGACAGACAATATTTACAACTCCAGATCAGAACAAATCACGTGCTATAGGTTTATTTTCATTACAGTGCTTGCACTTTTATGAAAAAAACAGTCTCTAAAAATAAAGCAATTACACTCTTCCAATATTTAGGAGTTAAAAGTTATCTCCAATATAATGTATGTTGCAGTTTTCTAACTGGATATGAATCATAGATTAATTACAACTCCAACATTTTTTGCTAAAATTTGTGTGCACCTTTGTAACAGTGAATGGGGAGTCATTAAAAAAAAAAACCACAACCAAACCAAAACAAAAAAATATTTATCTTTTCCTCCACCTAGGTTTTCAGAAAAAAAAAAAAAGCATTTAGTAAGAACGTGCCATTTTAAATGTGAACTCAGGACACTGACAAAAGCATCTTCAACCCAGAAGTGGGAGCAAAAAGACCCCCTCATATATTTGTGGTAATGATATGCAGCAACGCAAGAAAAACGACAGGATGGTGCAAGGTGCCTGCTGTTCTGCAATCTAATTATCTTAACCCTCTTGACCTTACAGACAGAAACTCTTCTGAACCTTTACCAAGAATTAATGGCTAAGGGCTGCACTAGTCTTTGACATTATCCTCTCTATAGACACTTCTAAGAAACAGAGGACTGGCTTCTTAAATTTTCCCCTTTGCATAAACGAGCCTGTTGCTGGCAAATACAACAGAAGTGACAGACACAAAAACACATACTCACTTCTGGAAATGACATCTATTTCTGCACACATACTTGAAATAACATTCAGCAAGCACTCATACTCGGTGCATAGCATATCTTGACTTCCTTAACTTTGGGCTTAGTTTTATATTAAGGAAAAATGAATGAATAAACTTTCTAGAAGTCTTCATCTTCCTTCAGATAACTATTTTATATGATCTATTTAACTAATTCTTCAAAGCACAATATTCTCCCAAATGTGCTTGTTTCTACACATATCAGTTTTCATTTTGTAAAGCAATTCTAAACCAGACAATACAGCTTAGTATAAACTTCATAGGGTTTATCCCTCTGTTCTCTGCCACATTCTTCCTCTTCTTCTCTGGTGTGCATTAAAGACCCACACTGAACACAGGCAGGGAAACTGAATCAGACTGAAAACTGCCTCAAACCAATTCCCACACAAGCCTGGAAGAACTCGACTGAAAATCTTTCTGTTTCCTGTTCTAGAGTAAGTGTTTGGCTAAACCCTGGCACCCCCAATAGAAACCTCCAAGGCACACCGGAGCACTAGCACCACAGGGTCTACAGAAGAACGATGTCATGTTGCAGCCTCCCCTGCTACACAACACCCAGTGTGCATCTGCAGACCTTCATTTCCACACCACAGCACTGTGCTCCGCTGCTCTACAGACCGTGGAAAGGACAAGGTTAGCATAAGCGGCTTCCACCTGAGCTGAGCTCCACCAAAACAGCAGTGAACAGGAGGGAACTGAACACGTCTCCGAGTCCCACAGTGGGGAACAGACCGAATCACTGCCCACAGTGCCATCAGTCTGAATCTTGCCCAAATGACCTCATTGTTACACGTGCAAAGAAACAACCAACCAACCAAACCTAACCCCTCCCCACTGTACCTGGGACAGAATGAAGGTCCCGCTGCAGCAGGGGAGCGAGGCAGGCTAACACCTTCTTTTAGATGAACGCTCTTCACCAGATGCCCACCTGACCATGCAGCAACCTTTACTTTTAAGTGTTTTTCAAGATCAGCACTTCAGAATTATCAAAACCACTACTGATCCATTTCTGGCTGGAAGCAGAACAATTTCAGCAGCAAGTGACCCTGAGAAAATGCACCCTTTGACTCATGGACCCGTTTGCTGTAACAGATTTTCCAAGCGCTTCCTTCAAGAAAAACAGTTCCTTTATGAAGTGAAAAAAACAGCTGAAGACTTGGGGACTCTTGAGCATTTCCCCTGTGCTCAGACCATACTCATACTAAGCCACAAGGAAAAGCCCCAACCTGAGCCTGAACTTGGTCACAGCGAGTGCAGTAATTCTCCCGGAGGGGGAAAGTGCTCTTTTTCTAACCTACGCCTTTCCCATGTTCTTCTTTGAAGAGAAACTTACTTGAAGTTAGCAAAATACTGATGATCTTTTGCACAACTTTATCCTTACATGGCTCCTCCGAGCCCAATAAGTCTTATGCAGTAGCAGACAATTTATTCTGTTTCAGGATTACCCCCATCAGGGCTGTCAGATGGAAAGAAGGACTAGCAAAATGCAAGAAGGCAGTGGAGTTCTGTTGCACGCTGTGGAACTGCACTGCATTCAGCATAGCACTATCTTGTTTAAACCTGTTTCTTGAGAAGGGTAACACGTAACCACATGGAAGAAGCTGCCACTAACAGACAGATGTTGGCTGAAACCCTTGGCAGCTCACAGCCTTACATGTCCCTCACTTGCTGCCTGCCTTTGTGAAACAAACTCCTCAGAACAGGGCACATCTTCCTACAAGTCTGAACAGCAATGGCACAACTGGGCCCACGAATGGGAGTGTTAGCATCACCTCAATTAAATACCGGACACTAAGTATAAGCAGTAATTCAGTACAATGACCGCGAGTTGTTCCTCTAACATTCCAGTGTTGTGTATTAGGGCTCATGATAACGGCACTGTGCTGCACTAACTTTGATTCTGATGAGCTTAAAAAAAAAAAAGGTAATAGTTTTACACATAACTAGCTTTCACAGTAGACAAAATAATGCCAAAGGCATGAAGAGAAAGGTGAAAAAACAAAAAAAATATTGAGTTCCATTTTATAAAGACATACCCCACTCTGTGTATTGTTTGTCAGCTTAATATGAGTATTTTCAGCTCAACAGAAAGATACAGAGAGATAGCAGATCATGCACGTGCAGAAGCAGAAAGCTCGCTGAACTGGAAACATGCCTTGTAGCACTATTGACTAAAATGCCAAACAACGAATGCTCACTTGTCAAAATTCAACCATGAGGTAAAGATATCAACTCCTTAATTTTGCATACTTGCAATACAGAAAAGTTAGCGGCGGTACTACTTATTTTTAAACTATTCTGATTAAAAAATGTTATTTGTTATTTGACTGAAGTCCTCTGCCTTAAGTACGAAACAGCTTAAGTAGGACTGCGAAGCCTGTGAACAGCTTGCTGTCCACATCATACGCATGTGTTACTGCTTTCAACTTGCATGAGATTCTCCGTGTTCTCAGCTCTGAACACTGCTTATTTAATCTATGTCTCTTCTCATGTACCAAAAATTAAGACATCCCCTGCTTAGAAGATAAATTGTGGAACAGCTTTTCTAATTATCTAGTAATATGTTATTGCCTTCACATATGATACATATAAACCGACTCCCTTTATCTTTTTATCCCATTTACTGTAAGACAGTCAATGTAGCACAGATTCCTGCGCCCTACAAAAAAACCCATGACTGCCCACAGTCTGCAACATTCAGTAAATTATATTCTCCCCAAAAGACTCTTCAGGTAGCTTGTTTCCACTATATGCTAAGTAACTGAATTAGTAAAAAATTCACAGACTGTGCCTTGTTTCATTCTATTTTTCCATCAAGCCATCTTTAGCAAACAAACTGAAACACAGCATTTGGAAAAACTGTCACTTTAGACTGTATATTCCTTGCTTTAAGGCAGCAAGAAGCTTAAAATTACTACAATGTATCAGTTTACATTTGAGTTTTCAGGACAGGTCTGCAAACTCATTTTCTACACAGACAGCTTTCCACAGTGTGATTTACACAGCAGCCTGTGTCACAGATTATAGCCGTTACATTAAGAATAGTTTCTAGCCAATAAATCCACATTATCTTCGCTCTTCCACTGCAATGGGTTACAGTCAAGTCAGCAGCTCCGCTTCCCATCGCTAAAGCCTCTACTAACCTCCTGAATCCCAAGACACAGATAATAGATGCTGTCAGGTGCATAGTTCTCTCCATTTGGCCTTCGAATTTCATTGACAAAATGTGTCAACCCATAGTTTAACTCAGCTGAAGTATGTGATAATAGATCTTCCTTTAATTTCACAGACTTTGCTGTAAAATAGAGAAAAAAAATGCTACATTATACAATAGAAATATTACATGGTGAGGGTAGGTTTGGTATTTTTGGACTGGAAAGCAGGAAACTGGCTTGATATCCTCTCCACTAACCAATGTACCAAGTAGTTCAAAAGTTAGTTCTGTATTAAAATAAACAAGGCTACCAGAGTGAAGTCTAGTTAACCAAATGCAGTATCACCCACTGACGAATGTAATGTCATGCACAGCTGAGAATGACACAGAGGTGGCCCAAGATGCTGAAGTGAAGACAATGCTCTGTAGAGGGAGACCTTCAGGGGAAATGGCAGTTTCCAAAGATCCAACACGTAATGCAAGGGTGCTAAGATGCATGTGGGAGCTGAAGAACAGCAGAGTAGCAGCAACCCCCCTTTCCTCTCATCATATAAATGTACATACAGAGGAGCACTGTAGATAAAGCAGCAAGGCTTCACAGGAGCAAGGGCCACCTCGTGTCAGAGCACCACAGTCAGGTAACGCCAGCCTCAGAGGAAGATCTCTTTCCAGGACAAAGCATAGGATGCCCCTCCCTTGCAATTTAGAAAGTCCAGAAAAGGTGTGAACTCTAAGGTGAGTTGGAATACAAGGAAAACCATCAAAATGGTCACAGAAAGTCAGAAGAGCCAGGAAGGTGCTGTCCTGGCCTGTATGAGAAGTGTAAGACGCACCAGCATTTTGAACCAAGTAGGGAAAACTAGGAACAAAACAGTTTGGTAGTCCCAATCGTCATGGGAACACTACGGACTTGTGAAAAGTTTAAAAAATCCCAGCTGAGTATCAGATGAGTACAGCAATTCTCCCTACCACAGAAGTATCTGGATGTCAGATTTATGGAAGTACTTACTTGATTTCAGTTCCTCTAGTTCTGGAAGCTCTTCATTTGAATGCCGAGACTTTACCCAGTGCTTCCATGCATTTACACCATAGGCATATTTGAAGGGGAAACTACACTCTGAGTTTTCAGAGCTGTCATCATGAGACTGGTATCCTGACACTGCTTTCCTCTTCACCCCCTGCCAGTGAAACACAGTGGTTAAGCACCACTGATGGCAGCAGCACAGACTCTGGACAGAATAAGCAAGCTGCGGGCCAAATGGCAAACTGAAAGATCAGTGTAAAATACACGCTTCATTCAGTAAAAGTATGTTCAACACAGAAACTACCCAAGGACAGTTATTTACCTAAAGTGGCAGATGTTTTTAATTTGCTTTTCTAATTGGATCCTAACACAGACAGTATAATTTTTGATAATGGAGTTCCTGCACTGGCTATAGTGTACTACGCAACAAACACATGATGCACCAAAGAATTCCGTGTATTTATAGGATTTCATCGTGTTAATGTGCAGGAAGTTAAAGATGCTACATATTATGCCAGAAGGCAAACTTTTAGGCTCAACTGAACACAATGGAAAAGTCAGCATAGGTCCCAAATCAAAGCATGACCAGCAGCAGATACATGGACAATGTCCAGCAGATAATACTGACAGTTTAGACTCCAAATTTAAAACTAGAAAGATACATTCATTCATAGAAAGTTCAATCAGAAGTTTTATTAGAATATGACTAATTTATTTGCAATGTCTAAACTAAGATTTTTGAGTCAAAATCTGAGAAAATTACAAGGAAGTAAAAATGTTTTTCTTCAACTATTTTATAAAGGAGATGCTATAGTTCTCATTATAAGCCATGGTAATGCCAACGTTCTCCTGTTTTAGTATCACTTGCATTAAATCCAACAGCTAACTGCAACAGACATAGTACTGAAATCTTTCAAATAATAAAATTATATCAATTTAGACACACACCATAAAGAGAGGACATTAGATATGAACAGGCAGTAACATGTTTTAAAGCACATGAGAACCGAAGAAAAAAAACCCAGACCAAAATCCTGGCATATTTTTGCTGACTTAAATTTCATGCTTATGATTTTTTTAATCGCATCACAAAATTACCTTCTTTTTGGAGCGAGGCCGTGGTTGTTCCTCATATTCTTCCCCAAAAACAGGAGGTAATAAGAACTCATTTTCTGTATCAAGCTCCTCAGTTGCTGAAATACAATAACAGAAACTTACTTCTAAACATCTTTTGAATAATGTTGGTTTGATAAAAAAATTAACTGTATCAGTGAGTATTAACATAATGGCTCCAGAAAAGCACACATATAAACATTACTGAAGACTGGATTTCAATCAAAAGTAGATCTAAGGAAGAAATTTTTTATGATGAGGGTGTTGAGACACTGAAACATGTTGCCCAGAGAGGTGGTAGATGCCCCATCCCTGGAAACATTCAAGGTCAGGTTGGACAGAGCTCTGAGCAACCTGGTCTAGTTGAAGATGTCCCTGTTCATTGCAGGGGGGTTGGACTAGATGACCTTTAGAGTTCCCTTCCAAACAAAACTATTCTATCATTCTATGAAATTAACCTGTTCTTACTTTGAAAGTAAGGCAAAGCCATCACAATGCTTATTTCTAAATAAACTGTAAAGGACACAATGCTTAACATTTCCAAGCACTATCTCAAGTCCCTAAGGCAGCATTCCTTACTGCAGACTCTTACACGAGGTTTCTTGCCTAGGCAGTCTTTAGTATTACGAAGTTTAAGATATGGCAAGAATGAACAGCTGTGAGTGGAAAAAATACAAATTAACTTACTACATGCACTTCTGTACATTTATATGTACTTCTATGATTTCTATTCACATGGAGTGAATCATTTCTATTCTATTGAGGTCTAGCTCATGATGGATATTACATAAGTTTTGGTAAACAAATATACAGTGATGTCAAAATACTATTTACTTAATGTTCCAGGCATGGGATGAATACTATTTCAGGCAACACAGTGGATTAAGAAAACATATGAATGAATTTAATGTTGCAAGTTCCACCTTTATTTACTTTACTGAAGATGGTTCATCCCTCATTTAGCCATGAAACAATGCCTTCATTCAAAACTGAATGCTCTTCTCATAGTTGCATTTCACCACCACTCAAGACACCATTCAAACTCGTTCAGATGAAACAGCACTCACATGCAAAGATTTAAGAACTCTGTTCCAGATGAAAAAACAGTCCTTCTCTTACTGCCACAGAGAATGTCATTGCTGAAGCACTTCAGTGTAATCAGTATCTATTACAAACTGCAATTATTAGCCATTCCACTGATTATTTTTTTCTTCCATGTTTTTTCATGTACCAAGCCTCGATTACAATAAGGGTTAAAAATCTGGCATGCACCTGACTAATAAACTTCCTAAGACTAAGGTCAGACTAACCCCTAGACTTGATCTTTAAACGAGGAAACTGAGACATCCAGTCTGTGTCCAGTGTGAATATTTATGGCACAAGGCAAAAGGAGACTTTCACCATCAGCTACAGAAGGTAGCCAGGGGAGGTATGAGTCCAAGACAAGGAGGGAGAATACTAGCTATGTATTTCACAGTGTTTATTAAAATGACAGAAATAATTACCTCTTGGAAAGTCTATTTCAATATCAAGGTCTGGTTCATATGGAACATCAGGCAAGCTTGTCTGTGCCTCTGTCTCTGAGTTTAGCAGATTTGACTCGAGAATCACACCTGTTGAGAAAAAAAAAATGGAAAAGCTCTCGTTATTTTAACAAACACATGGTTTAGTCAAAACCGGGAGGATTTAGAACATTAGAAGCTGAGTGGCTCTAAACCTGCTTGTTCTGCATATCACCTTCCTAGGTTTTGTTGTTCTTGAGATCTCAGACTGACCTCTCCAATATGATTTCCTTCAAACAGAGAAGATGGTTCCTAGCTTGCCCATCCGTCCTTCATTAAGATGTGTCAGCAAAGCACGAGAATAGAAAATCAAACACCAGGGAATCAAGAACATACCAACCAATCACAGAACTCAAACAAGTTTGACAAACCAAACTACCTATATTTCTACACAATTCTGCCTGCAACAGAACAGACTTTCAAATCTGTGAAATGGATCCTACAAAAAACAGATAATGAAGGCAGGCTGAGAGCAACAAAAGCTTAACCTCTTTCTCCTGTCCAGAGAGAGCCTCTGTCTCCGAATTCAGTTCTCTGCAAATGAGCAAGCTCAGATCCCATATATCAGCTCATTCAGTTAGCTTTAGCAAAAGGGAGGAAGGAACTGAAAATGACAACCTTGTAGCACTACCAGAAATGTCCAACTTTAGTTGGGGAATGACAGCACTTTTGAAAACAATAAGCCTCCTGGGACTGCAGCATCATTGGCCTCCTATATACGAGGTCCAAAGCATAAGTATCAACATCCTTTGAGGCATCTGTTGAAAGAGCTTAGACAAAAACCAAAATTTCTCCAGAGACATGGAAAAATCTTAAAATCTAGGCAAATTATCCTGGGAAGATACAGAAGAGACAAGGATTTTGACAGACAGAGCTGGGAAAGAAGGTAAGAGGTATGTGCACTGTGAAAATACCATTACAGGATATGTGGGACTTTTTGATAGTCAGCTGTAAAGTTGTCTCAGTCCCAGGCAAGTTCTCATGTTTGAGGTGAGCTGGTGGGATGACAGGCCATTTCAGCATCACAACCCCAATGATCTATCAGCTGATGCATTGCTGCCTTCAAAGATGACACTTGTAGGTCAGGATCAATCATGAGCAAAAGCATCATTAGGTCACCTGGCTTTGCTGACCACAGTTCCACTTGCGAAATGCAGGTTTCTCTTAGTTTTAGCAGTCTACGCTTCCCTACACCCAATTTTCCTTTTTGGATTGGTTTTGGCTTGGTTTGGCTAAGAAGAAAACGTATGTGTGCAATCCTGGATGACTGCTTGCCATCAGCCAAGGAGCTGGCACAAGCAAAGGGAATGCCTGCATTTTTAAAGACAAAGGTCTGGTACAGGACACCGAGGTCACACAACAGAAGTCAGAAGTCTTCTGTATTCCAAATAAGCTAAAAGGATCTTCAGAAATATTTAAATAATTAAGATTTCAACTTAACATAAGAGCTCAGTAATAGCACTATTATACTCAAAGAATCTTTCTCTAAAATAACCAACAGAAGACACCCTTCTCTTGATTCACACACCCACACACATACACCCGAGCACTCCAAAGAGTCAAAAACTCATCAGGAAACTCACTGGACAGATCAGAAGCTTCAGCTTTTCCATCATGTTCAGGTACCATCCCTGACAAGTTCAGTAGCTCGTTTTCCAGAGGATTTGAAGGTACTTTTTCCCTCCTATCTTCTATTGCTGCAAAGATTTTCTCACTGCTATCCAGAGTAGTGGGCAAGAAAACTGGAACTGGCACCTTTTCAGACAGAGAGGAAAAGATAATTAGAAAAGAAAAAAACAGATGTGGTGCAACAAAGCATCAACAGCAGCCAACCCAGAAACAAACTCTACATTCTTTGTCTAAAAGACAGTTATTACAGATTAAAAACATATCACTTCAGTGTGGGCTAACAAAAAATATTGAGAGGTTAAAAAATTAAACATAAATGACTGAGAACAGAAGGGAAAGCAGGAAAAGATACAGAAAAAATTCAATATGACAAAATATGTCCGAAGTAAGAACAGAAGGGACTTTGGAGCTTCAAATCTGTCTTGACTTCAGACTAGCAGTTTGGACAAATCAGCATCTGTTTTAGTGGCTTGCTTGTGAAACAAAGAATTTTAGGAATTCAGGGTTTTTTCCCACCATTTGGATGAGATTTGGTTCATAAGTGATGACAAATTTAACTTAGAGTTATTTTCTTTCGATGGCACAAAGATCTTTTTCTTTTTTTTCGCTTTTTTTCCTTCTGTTTATCCCACACCACCATCCCCCCCCAACACAATCTTTCCATTTCCCATTGCCCGTTACTTATTCAGCAAACTCTAAAGTATCATCCAGAATTGTTCCCAAGAAGTTCAGCAGCACAAGATTTTCTCACTGAAAGCAGGTAGGTAGGTGCTAAAGAATGACCAGGGAATGAAGTGCCACTGACAGATTTCTAATGTGTTTTCAATAAACAGCGCTGCAGCATCCTGCGGTCCTTTATAGATGGACCAGAATAAGAACAGTCAACACCACAAGGTGGTCCTACACATGCGTGTGAATGGATCCCAATTTAAAAATGAAGCTGAAGTCTCACTTACAGGAACAGGAACTGTCATAGGAACAGGAACATTTTGACTATACATGTTCATAGGCACCGGAACATAGACAGGTACAGGAATAGGCACTGGGACATATTCTTTTTTCCAATCATCTTCTATTAAAAGAAAAAAGAAAAAGGCAAACACTGCCAGGTACTTAAATATATTTTACACCTGCAGTTTAAGAAAAAAAATCAGAATATTTGCAATATGTTCCAAGATAGTAACAGTTTTAAAAGTTTGAACTGAAGACATGAGTAGTTCCAGTACAGCTGAAGAATTACCTGTCTGACAAGACTTTGTCTGCATATGAGGCTTACAATATGTGGCTTTCGTCATTGTCAAAGGCTTGCAAAGAACTGCTTTGTTCTTCATTTCTCTGTTCGGTGTTGGAGAAGGTGGTGGCGCTGAGCCCTACAGAGACGCAAATAAAAGAGAACGTGCTGTTAGGCCAAACTGATGTAAACACAAAGTTCTTGATTTAATATATCAGCTGATACTTTTCATATATGAGACACTGAAGAGGAAGCTCACAACAACACAACACATCAGCACCAACTATGATTCTTTAATTGCGAGCTACTCTACATATTTCTAGTAACGAACTGCCACTGCCAGGAATGTAGTTGTTGTATTGGGCTCAGTCAGGGACTAGCTCTTTGATTAAAAACTACTAGCTCATTTTCTCCCCCAACCCACCACCTTTTTCTACCCCCCCCTTTTTTTTTTTTAAATTTAAGATACTCTATTTTACATTCTTGTTTAAATGAAAGTGCAATTTAAGCTATCTTATAACTAAGAAAGATTTTTGCTGTAAAAAGAATTCACTAAAAGTAGCATAACAAAGTTCTGGCTCCCAGTCTAACCGTCTTGAACTACGCTATTATTCAAAGACTGTATTTTTTTAATAAAAAGATATTTCTAAATAAAATGTTATCTCTGAACAATTTTCTTAATACCTACAGTATGAACTTCGAGCTCCCCCTGCTGGCTCCACAATAGTGACAACAAATATTTGGGCACATCAGATAATGCTCAAACTGCATCCTTACAGTCAACAGGTAAAAACCCTCTTGTTCCAGACACGGGTTTTGTCTCCTAGCTCCTCATTTAGAATCTGATTTGAGAAACAGACTGTCACTTTTATTTGGTCATATGTAGTAAGACTAGCCCCACATACCCTTTTAAAAATGGAAAGAGAGTCAAGTCATAAGAACAGCAGTAGACCTTGTTTAACAGGCATACACCTTCTAAAATATTTTTAGAGGTATTGCATCACAAATCGCTTTTATATGATCTTTAAAGATTTAAAAAATGAATTGACATCACTGGAGGCTATTAAACATGAAACACTAGAGGTTTTTAAACTGACAGTTTATTTTGTTTGAGTTCTCTAATTACCTAAGCAATCTTATTTTCTGTGGTTTTTATTAACATATTTTATAATGTCATCAAAATACTTTCAGTTAAATCTAAGGTTTACTATACAGAAGCCTATTTGTATTAAAGAGGTGAGTAAATTTTTTTCATGGAAAAATAGGCGCTTCTGAGATCTTCCTAGAGACAAATCAAAATAAAACTAAGCTTCAAATAACATACACCAAGCTAAACAAAAAACTATTATTAATAACACTTCTGACAGGTTGAATGAAGTCTGCTGCACTCTTCATGATCCTCATCCTCCCAGACAGTGATCCTGCAAAAGGTGACGCTTTCCCACTCTGTCACTTGCAGCAAAGTCAATGAGACCTTGAGCACCAATGATTCTACTCCTAGGAATTATCATTTAAGATCTGAAGCTTTATTTTCAGCCTTTCAGTGCTGAGATACAACTTAATGTTCTAACTGATCAGTGAAATTATCTTCCCTTTCTATACTCAATAAATACATTTAATTAGTCTAAACACATCAATAAAACATATGTGCTTTGTGCATTAACTTTTAAGCAACTCGTTCATGCACTATATATATAAAGTACATAGCTGATGACTTGGTTTCCCGTAAGACATTGAAAAGACAAAATATGAAGATTAAAAAACTTAATTTCAACTACTGATGTGAGAAAGAATAAAAAACTCCATAAATTTATCCTAGTATCATTCAAAGATACTTCAGGTTTTTTAGCATCCCTTTAAGCAATCAGAATCTCACATTTTAAATACATCTAATTATATGTACTAATTTGATGTACATTAAAAATACATGTATTAACATATTAATGTAAAATAGTATATTAAAATGTATTATATGTATTGATTTAATACACATGTACTAAATAGTTGTACTTACTGTCATTTTTGTTCGGGGGGTTTGACAGCCCTGATCTAGAAACATAAGAAAACATTTTTAGAATTTTATTCCCCTTTTCCAGACTCAAAGTAAATTTCAGTAAGCAACTCAGACAACACCTGTCATTAGGGAAACCTTAAATTAACATCACTGATTCATACTGTAACCCAGGCTGAGAACTGTACGCAAGACTTCTCATTCATGGGCACCTCACCATGCCGGCACTGAACCAAAGGCAAACTCTAAATCGATGCTCCATTCAGATGTGAATATAGCCTCTTTCAGAAAAACAATTGTTCAAGTATGAATAGCCATACAAAGAAGTGGTGTTTATGTAATTATTAATTAAAAAGCTGATTTATTTGAACTTTGCCTGACATGCCATTTAAAACAGCTAAATATGCATTTAGCCTCCACCAGCAAATTTATATGGTACCTATTGCCAACAGAAAAAACAAAAGTACGATGTTCCTCTTATCTAGATACTTTAATTCCATTCTCATTTAGTTTCCATTTAATTTCTTTCATTTTAATTACATTGAATTTATTTATTTTAACATTACTAGTGCATTCATCTGCTCTCTGTGCTCAAAACACATTTTGAAAAGAAGCGTTTCCACAGAATACATGACTACAAATCAGAGCAAAACCGAGAAGGAAACATTTTCTGTTCCCATGATGATACAGGAGTAAAATTATGCTTCACCTAAAAAGATTTGGTTTTTAAGAAGTGATTACAAAGCTGTTTGATAACCTGACAATGGTTCAGCTCTTGAAAAAGCAATAAAATAAAGAGCTAAAATAAAACCAGCAACCAGCGCAATGATGCTTCTGATGATAAAACAAGAAAGGGTAACCTCTAACAGTTATTACAACAAATAAATAATTATTTACAACAAATAAATAATTGATGCATTTTACATTTTTCATTTAAAGGAAGCATCTCGTTTGCCATTTAGGAGCCATAAAGCAGCACATACCATAGTGTAAGTTCTCAGGTCCTTTTTGGGTGGCCAGATTTGGTTCGTTTTGCTGACAGTAGAATCGGAGCAAACAGTGCTGATCACAGAAGTGCTTCATTTCACCACGCCACTGCACCTTCTCTTTGAGAGTTCCTTGAGACTTACAACAGTCACATCGTGCAGCCTTAATGCAAAGGAAGATTTTGGACATTTTTAAACAAGCCTTGGAAAAAAAAATTAATTATTTCCACATTTTAAAAGGTCACATTTTTAAGAGTACTGGAGAATCATTACCACTACACAGTTAAGTCTCACTGCTGTAGGCTCTGTGATGGTTACACTACTTCTACCCAGTGTACACAGGTACATCTGTCACTTTACTTTCAACTGTTTGCTGGGGTTAATACTCAAGAATTAAAATGCTTTGTTTCACTAAAGACAGTCAGGAAAAAAAATAACTTTATGCTTCAATTTTAATTAATTCTACCGAAACATTCTGCAAAACAAGAGCAGAAAGGGGACCGAGTCTTCTTATGACTCTCTTGAACTGAGGACGAGTAGAGCTTTCCATTCCCCCCAAAGCTTGTTGCTTTTTTTTGTTTAGTCTCAAACATAATTTCTTCTCTAGGTATAAGATAAGAGCCCTTTAGTGTGATTAACTTTCATATGTCCATTATTTTAGTAGTTTGACATTTAAGATTCCAATTATTAACTACTTCTTCAAGAGCTATGGTTTATAAACAACAATAGCTCTTCTAAAGAGAATAAATCTACTTAGCTTGTAACTTGAAACTCAAAAAACTTTCTTCTCTATCACCAGCTAAATATGTAAGTAATATAACTTTCACTAGCCTACACGATAATTTCATAAGGCATCACTAAGAAAGACATTGCTTTTCTACAAAATAGATTGCACTGAATTTACTCAGCCATGCTATTAATTGTCTGAGCAGTGGACACCTCAGTTCCGGATCTTCACGTAAGGAAAACTTTGCTTGCACTACTGCTCCCCTCGACATTGCTTGCAAGCCCCGTAAAAAAATAACCTTTTTGGATGATCAGGCATCCAAAATAAGTCAACCTAAAAATAACGCCAGGAGAGTAAGAGTGAAGTTATGATAATACGCAACATAAAACATTAATACGTAAAACCACACAAAACACTGCAGTAATCACAAGGTTCTGATGGCTAAATATATATATGTATATATAAAATGGTCCAACTATGAGTCTTGTGACCAAAAAGGTACAAAAAGGCCAATTAGTTTGTATTTTTAAAGTAATTAAATGTTGAGTTCCTTCTCTGTACTTGAACAGTCCAGCACCATCCTTTGGCAAAGCAGGAAATTCACCTCTCTGGTGCAATTCTCAAACATTTGAGAAGATACATACAGAGGTTCAATTCTAACAGTTTAACCAGTTTTAAATTGGTAGTAATTAAAATTGTGGCTTCAGGATCACCTCACACCAAGGGCGGGCAGGTACTTCTCTTCCCCTGCTCTGTGCAGGCGTCAGCAGGTTAGAGACCTTACATGACTCCATTGCCCCCATCCTCCCAAAACTTTAGTAACATTTGTCACTTTGACTTTCTGCTGATGCTGAACCAGAGTTCATGTTGCAGCAGAGATGTTCTCAGTGAACAAAAGAGCAAGGAATTGGTGTTCTCAGAAAGGGAGTGGGGAAGATGAAGTGTGGTGTGTTGCCAAAATAGCCTAGATACACCAGTTCAGAGAAACTGTGAATTCACACCTCTAAAGCAAATACATCTTCCAAAGCCACCAAAAGGCTCCAGTACTGGTAGAGAAAAAAAAGATAAAAATATGTAATTCACTAATTTCAAATCTCAAGCCCACCTAACGCTGATTGTTAAGAACGAGAGCTGGCTCATGTACAGAAAAGCCCACCTATTCTGACCTGCTGCAACTGCTTGACTATCAAAGCTCCACTTCCTGCTCAATCTTCATTTTCCTTCAAAGGAAAAAAAAAAGGTCTCATCAAATGCAGCAACTACAGCCTTCATGCACCTGTTTTCTCCCTCTCCTGGTTCTGCTCCTTCATTTAGGCCTCTGAGTGAGCACACTGTTGTCTCTGTTGGGTTGCTACTAAGGTATTTAAGTGAAAAAAGAAATATTGGTTTGCTTCCACATGGAAATTACTTTTTCTCAGCAAGGCCAAGAATCCTTTATAAGGATGCTTCACTTCTCATCCCTACATTTGCTACACTGTAATGCTACTATTTCCATAATCATGCTTGCAGTTGATACTACACACCCTTCCAGGCACCAAAGTTTCCTGCTTGCTCTCCCCACTTTCCTGGACCATGAAATTAACAGAAAGCAAACAGTGAATTAATGATTTTTTGCTTTTTCCTTCCTTCCCATTTGTTTTGATTTGAGATACTGGCACTGTACATTAATTGAAATGCCAAAACCACCTGCCTTCAGGTCCGCTCTATCTCTGTCTCCAAACACTCCATCTATACTCAGTGCTCCAGCTGCACATCACTCATGAGTACTTTTTGGTCTATTATTTTCCCAGGTCCAACTTCAACATGTTCAAACGGGCACAGTGATTCATATAAATCACTAATGCTTGCTCCAAACTTGGTTTAAAACCAAAGTTTTCACACCTGGGGCTTTTATTTACATTTTTAATCCTCCAATTACCTGTTCCTTATGTTCTCAAACGACTTGGACTGGTATTAATTTGACCCAATCTTAGCTGTCTATTCAGAGTTCAATCCACAGTAAGTATGAAGCAAGAGATGTTTCCAGAGAGTGAGTGGTTGTAAGAGAAAGGAGATCAGTTATTCTGAAATGGTACCTACTTGAAATGGACATGCTTAACTATGCAATAGCTAAATTCAGACAAGAGACATTCCACAAGGTTGTCTTGCTGCCTTTGCTGTTTAGATCAATGCTGGCTCCATTGCTTCAAACTTCACCACTGCTGACAATCACTGCTATCTGAGCTCACCAAATCATGGTCATTTTTCTATACCTCAGATTGTAGTTCCCCACCTCCTACTTGGTCTTTGCTGAAGACATCTAACCTCCACTGAACAGTCACCACTGTATGTGCTCAATCCAATCTCTATTCTGTTGTAGCCTTAATGACCTGTAAGCACACCTCAGCTGTTGTATTTTCAGCAATGTTCCACAATGTATATTTAAAGAAACATATTTCTGTGGTGTTCTCAGAACTGTAAACTCTTTTTCAAGGTACTTTTAATGCTCTGGTATAAGTAACATCAAATTGATGAGTCATCAAACATCAGGCTACTAAAATATTTATACTGAAATTTCCCAGGCACTTTTCAGATTATCATCTAAACCCTGGCATGCTACTGAAGTTTACAGGAGGAGCTCTACTAACTTAGGGAGCAAACCTCACGACGCCAAAAATTTTACCTCTCTTCTTAGAGGTGCATGGACAACATACAGTGGAAATTTCCTCAGAACTTGGCACCAACTGGTAACTGTAGCTGTCACCCAATAAATGACTACTACTGAACTATTCTTGTACATTTCATTCCTTCATACTAGGTAAGCCTGATGTGCTTCTACCTTTTGCTTTTTGAGAATAGAGTTTTGGCAGTCGGGGGAGCTCTCCCATAATACTTTATTATTTTTAAAAGTTAAGATGTTTTCCAGATACTTCATGAGAAAGATGTGTCCATAAAAAAGTAGACAAAGAAAATGGAGACAAACACTTGTTTAATGAATATAATGCTGATGTTAAAACATTACTAGGTTATTAATTCTTATTTCTCTTCATGTATACATTCATTGAAACTCCAAAATAACAAAGGACATTGCATAAATGAGAAAAAGCTCATACATATGTAACTGTTCTTTTAAGAAGCCAACAGACAAAACAGCAAATGAAGTACAGATTCAGGCAGGGGTCCATATCTATTCTGTCTCCCTGTATTTAGACCACTATCTATCTATGGCTAGGTAAGAACAACAGCTAGCAATGTGCTGCCAAATCTAAGATATCGGCAGTGACTTTTATAAAAGGAGGGAGAAGTTACCAGCAAGGATGTAAAAGGAAAAAAAAAAAAAAAAAGAATAAATAGCTAACACTTCAGTATCATCAAAAATATCCAAAGCCACTAGCTACCAGCAAGTCTGCTTAGAATAAGTTGCCTTTTCATGTCATCATGTCTAACTTCCCTGCACCACAGATCCAACAGAAGTTCTTAAGCAGACTTAATATGTCAATTAAATTATTGCCTTTTCCCATGGATCAGAAGGATAATCTGAAGTCAGAGTTTTCAAGGGGTTCTTGAACCTGAATGAGAGTACAAGCTTCCATAAAAGTTTATGTATATAAAACTAGTTTGGTACACACACCCCTCAAATCTATATTCTTTGTTGAATCACGAAGAGAATTGTAAAGCACACCAAAGCTTTATTAGGTTCTCTAGCAGAAGGCACTTTTTACTCAGGAATGAATTTCACCCCATAACCAAAGTTTTAAGGCACATATATTAAATATTACTGTAGGAAGTTAACATTTTAGTAAGTTTAAGAACTTTGCAGCCAAGGTTTGTCACCCTATTTTCACAAGAGACAGAAGAAACGCATTCTTGTCTTCAGTAGTTCTCTTTCAGGAATGTCTAACAGGAACCTAACATCCATTATTAAAAAGAAAAACTTTAGAATGTATGGCTGTAACATTTCTGGAACCAGCCATTCCAAAATATCAGATATGTCTTCAGATTCAGTTCTGTTTGGGTAGGTAGATCATCTTGAATTACAGGACTTGTATCTAGACCTCTAACATTTCAAGCTTTTTATCGCCTTCCAGGCTGCGTACAGAGTTTTGGTAAGGTGATGAATTTTGTACTGTCTTTTTTGCAATTGCATCCACAAGTGTAGATCTTGTTTGGATATTACCGGAGTAGCTTTTCCAGGATGTTCACACCAGAGATTTATCCACGGTACTAATCGCAGGTTAAACCCAGTCCAATTTCACCTTTATTTCTTTCAAAAAATGAAAGCAAAAAACCTCTTAAGGTAAACTCTGCTGGTTGTGCTTCACAAGGTAGTTAAGCTTCCAGAGACTTAGAAATAGATGCCATCTGCTTGATTAAAACCTTTATTAGAAATCCATTTGGGCTTGCTTTTCCCTTTGACACCCTTTCCACTGGGAAATATTGAACAACAAAGCCTTTGCAGTTCAAACTGTGGGAGAATGGAAAAGGCAAAAAAGGAGGCAAAAACAGGAATAGAAAAAAACTCTGCTAACCTAGTTTATCATCAGTCAACTCAAGGTATCATCCAGCTGCTATTAACAGCGTTTTCAACATTTTGAATACACATTTAAGAAGTTTTTACAAGAAAAATATGGTATCAATTGAGAAGAAAAAATTGGAATTGTAAATTAACAAGTATACATAGCACTTCCTTGTTTTTCTGTACCTCAAGATTTTCTTGCCAAATTAATTAATAAAATCAGATGGTAGAAATGCTGCTGCAAGATCTAAGAAAACTCAAATGATGACATTAATACATTTGCTTATTGTGTAGCAAATGCTTTGCTGAAGTAAGCCATATTTGCTGCACAGTCCTTGAGATATCCTCACACGTGCATTTTTGGTTTTTTTAACCGTGGAGCTCTCGTCAAAAATTCTGAGTTACTTGCCTTGTAGTACCAGTCCTGAAATTTTTTACAGCACTCTTCACTGCAGAAATCTCTCACTACACCATCAAGTTCCTTAGTTGCTCCCTTTTTGCACAGCTGTGAGCAGTAATTACAAGTAACACATCTCAGTCCTAACCGTCTTGCAAAGTCTTGTTTATATAGCAGCTTGCAGCCTGGAAACAGATTTTAAACATTAGGAACAAAGTAATTTTTACAGAGAGAGATATCACAGTTAAGAGTTAATGACTGAAAATAAATCAATACAACAGCTAACAATTGGGGCTTCAGACAAATTCAGGTTGCATAATAGACTAGATTTCAAGACATTTTTATCTGAATCCTTTTCCTGCACAACTCTATGGTTTCATGTGATGTCTACATCTTTTTCAAAACACTACGCTTGAATCCGTGCTTATCAAATCCCTGAATAAACAGTCAGAAAAATACATAATTTCCTTTTCATATAGACCCATGCAAAAGCATTGACTTGGAATTACATTGCTCAGATACATATCCTCAGAATGCTAGACACCCAGACAATGATAAGCAGAAATTTTATGTTAGCACTAGTCGCTAAAACAGTATCTATCTTCAAAGATCAGCTTATTTCTATTACTACTGTCATTCATATTAATACAAGAAAACACTTAAGATATCTGATTAATTTTTAAATGCACTAACAGGTACAAGATGACCTAATAACTGAGGAGTTTCTTAAAAATATAACTCTAAAGTAAGCAAAGATCAGTAATGAGAATGGTTATGCAGTAACAGGAGTTCACATATGAAATTCATGTAGCATTTGTATGCAGCAAATCTTTTATTTTTTCTTTTCACAGAAATGTTTATTTTTTCTTTTCTTTTTCAGGTGACATGGCTTCAGGGTTTTTTTTTGCATTTGCTATACAGTCATAATTTCAAAGTTGCCATATGGACAGCTATATTCTTCAATAATCTGATCCTCCCTCAAGCAAATTAGAAGACATTCTAACATATTAAATACATTAAAAGATGAATGCTGTAACTATTACATAGGCTATTTTGAGAATATAATCAATTTAAACTACCTTAAATCTAGTATCTATTCAGCTGATGCCTAAATCATGTACCATATATCTCTGTAATTGTGCTAATTTTACAGAAGAGAACAGTATGAGAATATTAAGTAACTGTCTATATTAAAGAGTGGAGGGATGAGGTAGCATCTACACAGTCCTTTGATCTAAGGTACTGCATCAGTTTTTATAATCTCCCAAATACCACAGTACCACAAGTCTTCCAAGTGCCCACTCTGCAAGGGCATACAGTCTAACACACATGGAGTGCTGTACTTCTGGCAAGTTATGAAACATACACAGAAACATACACGCTGCCCTTTGCATACAGGATATAAAAATACTGTAATTACAATGTATTCTGTAATTTCAATTACACGTGAAACTGAGACACTATTTTAAAATCACAAACCACCAAGAATGCCATTGGAAGCTGCAGCAGACAGCATCTTCCAAATACAAGAGGTTATTGAGGAATTTTAACTTCCAATGTTTATTCCAATGTTACTAATACCTTAAATTTGCCAGCAATGTCAAAACAAGACAATTAAAGAATACTGTACAAATAAGAGACCATAGGTAATAACTGTTTTGTTTGGTCTTTTAGTTATATATCTGATTCTTTAACAGAACGAAGAAAATTACTAACACACAGAACAAGCAGTGCAGAAAGAACATACCCTTACAGTACAACTAACCTGGTTGTTAAATACACTGGTCTGAAGAAAATATTAATCCTGAAGATAGCAGCAGTGTGTGCAAGCTATTAGTTAAAAGTACCCATTAAAGCACTGAAAATTTCTTGACAGTATTTTTTCCTGCTGCCTGTCTCTCTCATTATGGTATGGAACATCAGATTCTTCCCACTTTACAATTCCAGAGACAGCTCAGCACCTGCCTTAGAAGAGCCATTCAATGCTACATCAGGCTTTCAAGGCTATAGGTACGGACTCTACTATCAACCAGGTAAGCTATGTGCAACTGGCTAAACAGTCTACAATAAGGAATGGAAAAAATTGACTTTTTTTTTTACTGCTAAATTATAGAGTATAATTGAAGAAAATATTTCTGTTACACTAAAAAACATTACCAGGTAAGAATTTTTCCTTTCTACAGTCAAACATGCCCCACATCTCTGTGACTTAGAGAAAATAATGAGCAGTGAACAGTAAGTAAGGAGAAACAAAATGTCCAAATTTCCAGTACTTAAGACTACATGCTTGAAAAATACAGGGTTTTTATTCAAAGATCACTGACTGCAGGGCTTCTTGCTGAAGGAGGCCTCTAAAGAAGACTAAAAAAAAAACAATAATAAACAAAACCCCCATCTTTATAGAACTTCAGATGTTGACAGTAGATTGTTACAANACATGCTTGAAAAATACAGGGTTTTTATTCAAAGATCACTGACTGCAGGGCTTCTTGCTGAAGGAGGCCTCTAGAGAAGACTAAAAAAAAAAAAACAATAATAAACAAAACCCCCATCTTTATAGAACTTCAGATGTTGACAGAAGATTGTTACAATCTTGAAGACTTCTAAAATGAAAGAACAGGCTTTTCTATTCCTTCTGCAACATCATGAGAAAATTCTTCAGATTTGTCTGATACTTTCCATGGTTTTGTAATATGTAACTTGATTGACCTGATCAGGATACATTTAATTGCTTCAAGATCTCGTTGCTTCAGACAAAGGGAAAACAAAATGCCGCTTTTTTTATGGGATGCCATTGGTACTCTGAGCATATTTAGGATACAACTTTTTATTATAACGCTGTGGTTTTGATTGGAATAGTAAAACTTCTCTAAAGTCCAGAAAAAGGTATTCACCTTTGGCAAAACAGATTCCAAACTCAAACAACTTGGTCTTCATGGTTGAGCAGTGGCATCCATGCTGACTTTGTAGATGTGGCCAAAAAGCGGGTTTTAACTGACAGTACTTTGTGGATGAATAATACAAAAAGCACTGGTTGTCTGATGTTTCTAGTATCAACACTAAAATCCTGAGGCTTTGACCAGTCTAACTCCGCTGGGGACTCAGGGTTCGTGAGTATAAGCACTAAGGCAAACAGCTGACAGCCCCAACATTTTGAACAAAAATACACAAGTAAGATCCTAAGCTTATCCAGATTTCTGCAATAGCACCAGTTACACAAGTTACAATGTGACCAGATGGAAATCTTTAGTGCCTTAAAGCTAATCTTAGTGAATTCTATAATAATCTGTTCTGGTCATTTGGTTCAAGCTACACAGGTAATCAGGATCTTTAGCAAAGTTCTAACAGAAGACTACCTCCCAAGTCAATCACCTCAGAAAGACCATTAAGGAGCATTTTCAGACAAAGTATCTCCAACTCAAAATTAGAACCAGGCAAAGAGACGTAGCTGAGTACCTCCTCAATCAACGTAACGTATTCTTAATTACAGCATTAGAATTCTGGCTTCCAGGCAAAACCCAACACAAAACCTACCCCTTTCAACAGCTCTGAACTTTGGTTTACCACATAAGCTGTAAAGAGAGGATAAACATCTGAACAAATGCAACAAAGGCTTGCTGACAGGACAACAAAAAAGCAGTTCCTCCAAACCTTTACTTCAGGCATGTGCCAGGTCAAGGGAGCTTCCTTTCTCTTGACAGACACAAGAACTGCCCGGCCCAGCCCTGCAGGGCTTCCCACAGTAGGAAAATACTCTTTACTTGGCTGTCTGCAGACTCAGTGCAAGAAAGGTACTAAAAACCTGATTCTATTCCACCAGCAGCACCCACCTGAATTAAGGGAAGTTCAGTACACTGACACATCAAGCAGCTGTGAAAAAGAAATGTTGAACTAGACATACTTCCCAAGTCCTCAACACCAGTCTCTTTACCACAGATAGTAACGTCTTTCATAGGATGTAACTGTTCCATGCTAAAAGTGATTAGTTTTTTACCTCTGAAAGGCTGTACACTTACTAGACTACCTCTCTCCTCCTGCACACATACAAGATTTGCTGTTCTCTCATCCTGTAATAACCTCAGCTGTTATCCTTTACAACTTCATCTAGAGAAGAATAACAAAAGGCCTGTCATATTACGAGCCTGCAATATCAAGAAGTCTGTAGCATCACAAGCTAACTCTTGAAGATTTCTGGAGCTATATTCCATTCGCAGCTTTCTGCTGCTGCCTTCTGTTGCCTCCCTGTATATCAACTTGGATACAGCCACTACCTCTTCCATACCCACATTGCTATCATCCACTGCCTCTGTGGATCTCTGATAATCTGAGATTATCTGTAGGAAAACATGCAATGCATCCAATTTTGGGTCCTGCTTGGATTACCATTAAAATATACCCTATTCTCTCTGAGTAACAGAGAAGCTGTGTCTCCCACCTCCTTTCTTGTCTTCTGCTTAAGAACCTTTTAGTATTTTATTACTCAACTTTCATACATCCTCAGTTTTATTTGACATTTCCTGATTTTAGATATGAGCTCCTTCCTTTCTCCTCCCTCCTATTCCCATTGAGTTACACAGTTTCTGCTTGTTCTTTAATCTTTCCAAGCCGATTATTCTTTCAGGTTTGTAAGAATTATCTTTATACGCTTTTATCTTGTGCTTATAATCTCAGCATTTTAAATTGTCATCACCACTTATCTGCAACAGCCAATGCTTTTTTCGCTTAAATGCCTCAAACATCTTCAAAGACACAACAGTGGAATTAACACTAAAGAATGCCCATTACACAAGGACCTCTGTAGTTGAACAGTGCACAGGATTTCACTTGATATTCTTTACAATGTTAGAAATTAGCTCTCCACAAATGAAAAAAATCTCAAGATTCAGCATAACCTGTATTCATACTAAAATTTAAATGATATAACTTTAACAGTATCAACATTGTCCCTCTATAGAGAGAGGGAAGATAAACATATAATCTCTTAATGGAATTGTCAGAGTTGGAAGGGAAGGCCGGATCCTTCCCACAGGAGGTCTGCTGCCTCCATGGGGCCCAGGTCTGAGATGTTACCAAAAGGCTGCCAAATCTGGTACAGCCCTCTGATTACTATCCCTTAGTAGTTATGCATGTGGGAATCGATGAGGTTGATACCAGAAGTTTATAAGCAATCAAAAAGAACTTCAAGGCACTGGGCAAGCTGGTTGAGGGATCAGGGGCACAGGCAATTTTTTCATCAATACCCTTAGTTGCACGTAGGAATACTGAAAGGAATAGGAAGTCAGGTATGATTAACAAGCAGCTCAGAGGCTGATGCCACTAACAAAATGTTGGGTTTTTTGATCTTGGGGAACTTTATACAGCATCTGGTCTGCTAGCAACAGATGGGAGTACATCTGTTGCTCACAGGGGGAGAAAGATCTTGGCACATGAGTTGGCAGGGCTTGTTGAAAGGGCTTTAAACTAGGCTTGGAGGGAGCTGGGGTCAAACACTAGAGCTGCACTAGGTGCATCTAGAGATAAGCCTAAGGATAGTCTTCAGCCTGTCATTTCACTTGAGACGGGAGACGGTAATATCAGAACGGTCTGTGGCAAGTGGCAAGATGACACATCAGGGTTGAAAGGATGGGGTGATAGCAAGAGCCTCCAACCTGTTGCACTGACACATGCTGTGAACGCTTCAGTACAGACAAGGTCTTGCAGAGGTGGACCAAGAGCCCCTGCGGCAATGGATGACAGGAGGGCAACTGCCACAAAGTGCCTTGGGGAATCATTGGAGTCCCTCTCCAAGAAGGTGACATGGCCAGCAGACTGACTGAAGTGCCTCTACACCAACGCGTGTAGCATGAACAACAAACAGGAGGAGTTGCAAACTATCCTGCTACGGGAAAGCTACAACATAGTAGCAATTACGGAAACTTGGTGGGATGAATCCTATGACTGGAGTGTGGCCATCGATGGGTACAGCTGTTCAGAGGGAACAGGAGAGGAAGAAGGGGTGGATGTGTTGCCCTCTACGTAAAGAAGTGGCCAGAGTGTGAAGAGTTATTTGCTAAAGAATACCCGTAAGGTCTCAACCTGCTCATGGCTAGGAATTAGGGACTGGGACAACTATGGGAACCTTGTGGTAAGAGTCTACTACAGGCCGCCTGAGCAGGCAGAGCCTGTCAATGATGTCTCCTTATTCCAGCATCACAGTCACAGGCTCCCATCCTGCTGGGGGATTTTAACCACCCTGACATCTGTTGGAAAAGCAACACGGCTGGCTGCAGGCACCTCAGGAAGCTCCTCAAGTGCCTAGATGACAGCTTCTTAAGACAAGAAATGAACAGCTCTACTCGAGGAGATGCATTATTGGACCTGTTGGTCACAAATGCAAGTAAAATCATCAGGGATGTCAAAGTTGAAGGCAGCCTGGGTTGCAGTGATTATGCCCTAGTGCAGCACTGTCCTAAGGAGTTTGAAGCCCATGAGAAGCAGAGTTAGGACTCTAAATTTTAAGAAAGCAAACTTCCAACTCTCCAATGAGCTAGTAAATAGGACCCCATGGGAAACTGCCCTCAGGGACAAGGGTGTGGAAGAAAGCTGGCAGATCTTTAAGGATCCTCTCTATAGAGCACAAAAGATCTCAATCCCCATGTGTTGGAAATTGGGCGAGGAGGGCAAGAGACCACCATGGCTGAGCTGTGACCTGCTGGTCAAACTAAAGGGCAAGATGGGGCTACACAGGAAATGGAAGAAGGGACAGGCATCCTGGGAGTAGCATAGGGACGTTACCTGGCTGTGTAGGGATGAAGTCAGAAAGGCCAGCTAGAACTCAATTTGGCAAAGGATGTAAAGAAAAACAAGAAAGGCTTCTACAGGTACATTAACCAGAAAAGGAAGGTTAAAGACAACGTACTGCCCCAATGACTAACAGTGGGGAACTTGTATCAATGGACGAGGAGAAGGCAGAAGTTCTCAACAACTTTTTTGCCCCAGGCTTCACTGGCAAACCCTTTCCTCCTAGCTCTCATATTGATGGCCCACAGGTTAGAGACCAAGGTGACAAAGTCCCTCCCACTGTAAGTGAAGGCAAGGTGTGTGATCAACTGAGGAATGTGAAGATATACAAGTCCATGGCACCTGATGAAATACATCCTAGAGTCCTAACGGAACTGGCTAATGTAATTGCCAAGCCACTTTTGATGATATTTGAAAAATTGTGGCAGTCAGGTGAAGTCAGCTCCTGCCTGACTAACCTAGTGGCCTTCTGTGATAGAGTGACTATGTCAGTAGATAAGGGATGACCTGTGGATGTGATCTATCTGGACTTCTGTAAGGCCTTTGATATGGCCCCCTACAATATCCTGCTTGACAAATTAGAGGCACACAGATTTGATGGGTGGACTGTTCAGTGGATAAGGAACTGGCTGGATGGTTGCATCCAGAGGGTGGTGCTCAATGGCCTGAGGTCCAGATGGAGAGCAGTTACAAGGGGTGTCCCTCAAGGGTACGTGCTGGGACCGATACTGTTCAACATTTTTATCAATGATATAGACAGAAGGTTTGAGTACACCAAGCTGTGTGGTGTTGTCGATACACCGGAGCAATGGGGAGAGAGACCTGGATAGGCTGGAGAGGTGGGCCCAGTTGAACCTCATGAGGTTCAGTTGAACCTCATGAGGTTCAACAAGAGCAAGTGCAGAGTTCTGCAACTGCACTGGAACAATCCTCGCTTATCAATACAGACTAGGGAATGAGGTATTAGAAAGTAGCCTTGAGGAAAGGGACTTGGGAGTGCTGATGGACAAGAGGCTGGACATGAGCAGGCAGTGCGCACTTGCAGCCCAGAAGGCCAATCACACCCTGGGCTGCATCAAAAGATGTGTTGCCAGCAGATCCAGAGAGGGGATTCTGCAGCTTTGCTCTGCTTTGCTGAGACCCCACCTGGAGTCCTGTGTGCAGGTCTGCAGCCCGCAATATAGGAAGGACATGGACCTGATGGAGCAGGTCCAGAGTAGAGCCGTGAAAATGATCAGGGTGCTGGAGCACCTGTGCTACGAGGAGAGGCTGAGGGAGCTGGGGTTGTTCAGCCTGGAGAAGAGGAGCCTCCAAGGAGACCTTAGAGCAGCCTTCCAGTACCTGAAGGGGGCCTACAGGCAGGCTGGGGAGAGTCTGTTCACAAAGGCCTGCAGTGACAGGACAAGGGGCAATGGCCTTAAGTTGTAGAAGAGCAGATTTAGATTGGATATTAGAAAGAAGTTCTTTACTGTGAGGGTGGTGGAACACTGGAACAGGTTGCCCAGGGAGGTGGTTGAGGCCCCTTCCCTGGAGATATTCAAGGTGAGGCCGGATGAGGTCCTGGGCAACCTGGTCTAGTTGGGGGTGTCCCTGCGACTGGGGGGAGGTTGGACTAGATGACCTTTGGAGGTCCCTTCCAGCCTGGATGATTCTATGATTCTAGTCCAACTCCCCTGCTAAAGCAGAACTGCCTAGAGCACATTACTCAGGATGGCATCCAGGCAGGTCTTGAGAAAGGGACCTCCTTGGGCAGCCTGCTCCAGTGCTGTGTCACCCTCACTGTAAAAGACTTTTTCCTCATATTCAAATGGAGCTTCCTATGTACCAGGTCACGTCCATTACCCCCCATCCTGTCACTGGGAACCGCCACTTCCTTAGCATAGTTCTACCTTTTGACTTTTTGAACCACAATGAACACTGGCAGAAGTATCAAAATCCAGGTTAACAAGTTGAAAAATTTCAAGTAATTCCAGAAGATATGCATCCAACAAGTACTAACTGGAAACCACATCTACACAATCCGGCCTCTCCCACGTTTGGAACACCACAAGAATCTCCTCCCAAGCTCTACAATGTGCATTTGTCTGGAAGGCTTGAATGTGTGCTTTCAATCACCATAGCCAAGAGCCTTCATTTGGTGCTTCTACAGTGAGGGAGTTTATTAAGTATTTGAGAATGGACTTCTCTGCCTTGGACTCCATCAACCTCAACTTGAGCAAAGCATTTGACACTGTTCCGCACGACATCCTGGTCTCTAAACTGGAGAGACATGGCTTTGATGGATGGAACGCTCAGTGGATAAGGAATCAGTTGGATGGCCACACTCAAAGGGTTGCAGTGAATAGCTCAATGTCCAAGTGGCAACCAGCAATGAGTAGTGTTCCTCAGGGGCCAGTATTGGGCCTGGTGGTGCCATTTAACATCTTTGTCAACGACACCAAATGGTCATCCAGAGGGACACACTTGAGAGGTTGGCTCATGCAAACCTCATGAAGTTCAACNAGAAGGCAGAAGTTCTCAACAACTTTTTTGCCCCAGGCTTCACTGGCAAACCCTTTCCTCCTAGCTCTCATANATGCAAACCTCATGAAGTTCAACAAGACCAAAGGCAAGGTCCTGCACCTGGGCTGGGGCAATCCTTAATATCAGCACAAACTGGGCGATGAATGGATTGATAGCACCAATGAGGAAACAGATTTGGGGGTGTTGGTAGATTAGAAGCTCAACATGAGCCAGCAACCCATGCTTGCAGCCCAGAAAGCCAATGATATCCTGGGATGCATCAAAAGAAGCATGGCCAGTAGGTCAAGGGAGGTGATTCTCCCCCTCCACACTTCTGAGACCCCACCTGGAGTACTGTGTCCAGTTCAGGAGCCCCCAACATAAGAAGGACATGGACCCGTCGGAGCAAGTGCAGAGGAGGGCCACAAAAATAATCAGGGGGCTAGAGAACCTCTCCTACAAAGACAATAGATGATATTTCAGGTGAGAATTTATCTTAGTGGGTCATTACCAGAGAAGTGGTCAGAAGCAAAAACAAACTAACATGTTGGATAAAGCTGAAAAGCCACCACAGCAAGCACAAATTATTTTAACGTGGTAGGCCACTGTGAAAGCTGCAGAAAGAGAGATAACAGCTTCTTGAAGCACAAACCCCAGAGCAGATTGTTATTACGCAAAACAGGTAAGTGTGATACAAAAGTGTGACTTTACATATAGTAAACAGCCATTTTCTTTTTTTTTTTTTTCCCCTGGAACTATATTCTATACTACTTACCAATTCTTGATAGCATTATGAGGTCCTATTGCAAAGTAGCATGCCTTCAGAAAGTTGTAATTTTGCCATAACATTTTTCATAAAAATGTGTGCTTTACTGCTGTCTTCAAATATTTCTGACCACTACCCCAAATTCTGGAAATTTTATTTTTGAAAGGAGGATCAGTGTTTCTAAAAACAGACAGATGATTACATGTGAACTATATTAAAAAAAAAAAAAAAAAAGTTGCATTTTAACAGTTTCTGTAGCTCTCACATTTAACAATAACGAAACCAAACATCGGGCCTTAAGAGGTTCAGGCAGGCTGGATGGTAGCCCCCCCCTTTGCCCAGGGCCACCAAAACCAACTTTTCCTCGGTGTAGTTCTCCATCTACTGGAGAAGCCCAGCAACTATAACTAAGTCTTAGGAACATTTCCCATCAAAGACATCTGTTTGGAAACCAGCGTGTCAGTGTTGGCAGCAACAACAGGAATGGCTGTACCTTTCAGGTAACATCTTATTAGTTGTGAAACATTCATATGCAAGCACTTGTATAAAGTTTAACACACTTGCGTTTAGGCTATTCACAATATCTGTAACGTTTTCATGTAAATCTAGAAATTAATTCACTAAACATTTAATAGTATACTTTACTGAACAATCCACCGTGCAGCAGTGGTTGCATAAATGCCACTCTAAAATCCACAATGCTTAATTAAATCTACATCTTTCCTAGACATACTCAGTTCTGAAATCACTTAAGTTTCCTGTATTTCTTTTTCCACTTGTCAGCTCTATAGTATTTCAAAAGGGGTTATCTCTACTTAGATGAAACGTCAGAACTGAACTGTTTACATCAAGTATAATCTGCAGTCTGTAATTCCCAGAAATTTAGTAGCATTACTATCAAGATGATAGTATGGTTGCTAGTGCATCCTTTATCTGCGCTACCCATTTGGAAGGCACTCCCAAGCATCAGTTAACTGAGTTACTCCACAGCTACTGATATGAATCAGTGTTATTAAAATTCACATTATAAAATTATTACAAAGACTGTGTTATTTAAATCACAGCACTTAGTACTATTGAAAAGATGACTTAAATGCAAAGTAAGTCTACGAATAAAAAAAGTTACGGTGATACTCATCATAATACAGTTGTACTGTTGGATTGCCAGAGACTAATTTGTTCTCCTAGACCCTTAGAAGGGACATATATATTAAAAACCCCAAAATCTCAGTAACTTGAAAATTTCCTCAGGATTAAAAACTTGCACAGTCTATCCTCAATTGTCACTCATGCAACTACACATATATAAGGATCCATAAGCAACTTTAATCTTGTTTTTTTTTGTTAGCATATACAATACACATCTTATTCAAATTAGATACCGATATTTTGGAACGAGTCATTCTAATGTGAAAACATCAGGGCAGTTTAATTTCCAAAGCCTCAGGGGAACCGATTAAACTCTTCCAACTAGTCTGTCCAGGTTGTTCATCCTTCATGTAGCATCCAAGTTTCAAACAGAAACAGAATCATAGAAAAAGCATACCGTACTCCACAAAAGAACTAATAATCACCTTTAGCACTAATGATAGGTCAGTTCTAATTACACCTTATGAAAGTTTCAGCTGGTCACTGCACGTATTTTTAAGTACCTCAAGAGAAACATCAAGGAAACAGAGTTGGACAGAAACAGCTGCACAGAAATACTGATCCCAAAGACTTTAACATGGGTGCCAGGGTTTGTGTGTAAAAAATATATGTGCAGCCATAAAAAACCCCTCAGGTATGAAGAACATGAGCAGAGGAATGAAGACATTTTCAGCACTGGCTAGGCAGGCACAAACAGTCAAGGGTTGCGGTTGATCTTATATGTTTTCCCACCAGTTTGCTTAAAGGCTAACAAATAAACACTCTTGCAGAAATTTTAACACCTGTTTAACTTCTGTTGTTTTTATCTAGGAACCTTCTTTTACAAAGACACACTTGAAATTTTCTGGTATTTTCTTTAAAAGTTTAATTTCTTCCAAAAATGCCAGTAACTTTTGTGACTAAGCACCTTAGGTTATTCCTTCTCAAATGCTCAACAAAATCTGTTTCGGTGAGTTTCTTGATCTTTGCAATATCAAAATCTGCTCGGCCTCCATACCCCAGAAGCTTAATTGGTTCATCTACTAGTTTTTCTACTTTACAAACACTTGGACATATTTCTGGGAAAAGGCTACCACGTAAAGGAAAAACTGGCCAGTGTCTAGATGCCTTGAAATGGGAAAAGAGAAATCTATCACCTCTGATGAGGGAACTTCTATTTTTGACCTCCACTCAGTCCGTCTAAAGAACTGGCCCTCTCACTCCCACATCAGATCTAAACACTGAAACTCTTCAGTTCTGCTATTTCTGCAGCAATGACGATCATTGCTATTCCTTTAAAATGCAGGGACTGGGTTAATTCTACAGAGCTTCTGTCCAGGGCAGCAGTATGTTTTCACCAGGTAAGACAGATAGATCTACTTTGTGATGCATATGCAAAAGGCTAAGCTAGAGCTAGCAGATGTGTGCCATATTTATTCCCTTATTTACTTTCTACTTAATGGTGGTTTTGACCACCCTTCCACTACTGAGTGGTTCAGTGGTAAGCCAATAAACGCTGTTTTAATGATAACATTTGGCATGTTCACCCCCATAAAAATCACCTTTGCTCTCAAGCATATGCAAATTAAGGACCCACACAAAGATGTTCAGCAAAGGACTCCCTCTGTTTAGTAACTGTATTCACGCAGGAGGGAGTGTTTTTATGTATCTCCTTCCTCAAATTTTCCAACAGGAAATACCAAGTCCCCACATTTCAAGCCCCTCATACAGAAACACATCTAAATAAGCAGTAATACAGAATCATAGAATGGTTCTACGGCATAGATCAGTTTGAGTCTTAGTGATTTTGGTGTGACAGCAACCAGGCTTTAAAATGAGGGAGTCTTAAGTATTCACAGTAATGCCAGCATATACTGTCATCTCCAGGTCAAAAACAGTTTGCTCTTGTCTTTATTCTGTGGAGTTGTTTATTCACAGAAACGACTTCAAGCTAGACGTCACTGAGCACTGCAATGATACCCTGTCAAACTGGGCCTTGCTTTGTCCTTTCTCCCTCTCCAGCTATCACTTTGTGGTCCAGAACACAAGAAGAAAGTAATGATGGCAAAGAAACCTAAGCCACCACACTCCATTACTCAGAAACAAAAGATTGCAGGGTCCACAGCTATAAGGGAATGGCTTGGAGGGAAAGCTGCCTTCAGCCCCGCACTCCACCCCTCTCCAAGTTAACAGGATCCTGCTACAAGTCAATTGGCACACCTGCTGTTTAATCAGCTTGATTAAAGCAGATTAAACCTCCAGCAAGGTTTATCAAATGCAAGTTAAAGCATTATTACTGTAACTAAAGAAAAAAATTATTCCTTATGTCCTCCTGAGATAGGTCATCCAAACATGTAGTTAACTTCAGGAGTGAATATTTATTAAGACTGTATTTTGCTGTTTCCATTAAAACAATCAATATTTTAACGCATCTTAAAAGAATTATATGCCCAAATATCTCCTTTTAGTTTTTTGGGTTTGGTGGTTTTTGGTTTTTTTTGAAAATCCAAATCACTAGTCAGGAAAATGATAATGACTGTAATCAACATAAATCAACCATCATCATTCAAGTTATTGCTTGAATCAATATTCTAAGCCAACACAGAATTTCCATTCGTATTAACTATGAAAATACTAATCACAGAGAAAGCCTGATAACTCTCAATGCAGTCAGTGTTGGCATAGGCTCTGATGCATAAATTTAAAAAAAAATTCACGTATATGTTTTTGCACATATGTATATGCATTTATACACACATGCTTAAGAAAGTTGCTCACTCTTCCTTAACCTGAAGTGGTGAAAAACTCAACAAAGGATCATAAAACAGCTTAGATAAATTGATAGGCGCATGCACTAATAATGAAAGGTACACACACTCCATTAAAAATAATGAGGAATCCTCTGTATCCACAAGTACAACAGAAGGAGTTGTTACCTTAAATATTAACATAGTAAATCAACTGCAGTGAAACTACAATGACCAATGCCTTAGAAAAAAATTCCAAATACATACATACCTTCACTACAAAATGGTCTTTTGATGCCAGAGAAATTCACCGTCTCATGCAGCGTTTTCTCCTCTTGACAGTATTCACAGTACGTAACTATGCAGTGCAGTTTCTTATAATCATCAGAACACGCTCTGCTGCAGAACTGATATACTTTGTTCTAAATGCAAAATTGCAAAGCATCACAAATAACTTTAATGGATAAAATCTTAAGATCTGGAGAGATTATATAATAATATAGGATCTATACTATTAAATAATATTTTGCCATTAAAACACAACTTTAACATGCAAAGTGAAAAGAAGTGCAAACACACAATTAGGGTATCACTTCTAATGCTAAAGATGTACAGCTCTCACTCAAAGTGACAGCAAGTTCTACAACCATTCATCATTCCATATAAAAATGCTAAACAGAAAATATGCCAATAATCTTAGCATATCCTCTTCAGATACTTCTCCCAGTTCATAGAAAAGTGTAACAATTGTCTATCCTATCTACAGAAATACAATAACTGAAGATTAAAACAGATTTCAAACCTACAGTTGACATCAGAAAGTAAGTACACTTTTCTTTGAATTCCACAGATATTTTTTGGTTACTTATGAAGAAAGAACTCTGTTTTTATCCATACTAAAGTTAAAATTATATTCGCCAGAAAAAAAGTAGATTTTTTAAACTTAATTTTTAAAGCTTCAATACCTTATAAAATAGCTATCTAGATAAACTGTATTGGAGTACTGGAGTTATGGGTTTAAAATTTTAAACTGTTCATCACTCTAAGAATAACACAAAAAAAACCCCTTACCTCCCATTCCAGTACTTCTGGCTTTGAACAAAAAGAACTTTTGCAATAATTACATTTCAACTGAATATCACTGGGAGAGACAAACTGACCATTTGTTGAAGACTGCACACTGAGAGTCTGAAAAACATAAATATATATATATACACACATCACTAAAAAAAAAAAAAGTTCCTTTTAAAATGTGTTTTTCAATTAAACCTACAGTGTTTGAGAATTTAGAAGTTACAAATAAATTCATGAGTATTTCTGGCAAAAGCACAGCAGGTTAGTCTTTTCCCTTAATTCCTTCTTCCTTGTCATTTTAGGTTTTCCAGTCTCAAATCTTTACCTTTGCGTCCACCATATTTACTTCAGGTTGTATTTCTTTTACTTTACCTTTCTAGTGCCTATTATTTATGCATAAATAAAAAAAAAAATTAAAAAAAGTCTACCAAAACGGATCACCTGTTAATCACAAAACATGTATTTTCAGACACATACATTCCACAGCTTTCCTTGTTTTGGTCACAGAAGTTAGTTCAGACAAAGACCTACAAACAAAGAACTTTCAAATCCAAAGCCTCACCAAGGCAGGTCAACACCTTACTGAAGCATACCACTTGAAAATACAAATACTAAATAAAGTAAAAGGTGTTCAGCAAGAAACCCTGCAACTTTCTCAGATTAAGACAAAACTAGCTAATAGTCATAGTTGGCCTCAATCACCATGGCAGGAAGATACAATCATTGCAACAACCAGCTCCTAAGCAATTAAGGGTTTTAAGACTGAGAAAAATACTATACATTGGATGTGCAGTTATGAGAATTTAATTCTGTAAGTAATAATTCACTTAATGCATTTCTGAGGCAATCAGTAAACAGAGAACTCAATTTTACAGCATCTGTAGTCTTCCAGTAAGTATTATCTGCCTATAGAATCTGACTTTTGCACATTCCCTAGGTCAAGCACCAACTACGGGTGCATTACACAGGTGATGTTCAATACAAGATTTGAATTAGTAGTGATCACAGCCACTTGAAGAATCCAGAGGACAAACTTCTTACATCCACCTTCTCAGCAAGATGAGAAGATTCTTTCCCACATTGTTTGCAACAAAACAAACATATTTAAAGATGACAAGTTCTCTTCAAACAAATTTGTTACTACCTCTCCACCTCGTAACAGTGAAAGTATAAAACATTTTTGTTAGAGGATACTTTACTTTGGACTGTCACGTTACCAAGGGTTCACCAACACTAAAAAAAAAACCAACCAAAACCACAACATTAAAAATAATAATAATTAAACTGATTGCCGATATAAGCCCCCACATAAGCAGACTGGTGCTGCTGGGTGCTAGATATCAATGCGAACAGTATCTTTTAATGCAAATGCACCAACTCTGTATCAGGAGTTTGCAGACATGAAGCAGTCATGCACAATTCCCAATCATTGACAGGACCTAAGATGCCACATGCTGCAGAAGGAACCCCATCCCTACCCCAATAGATAAACCTTTATCCCCATTGTCCTGTAACAACTTTGACACCCACATACAGTAATCGTATCTCTCCCACTATACCCAGCAAATGTCTCTGTGGTTGAAATAGGTTTGCTACACTTTGGCTGCTCTAAATAAGCAGCTGAAGACTTGTATTAACATGGGAGCCACAAAAGCGTCTTAAGTCTTAAGGTCCAATCTGTGTATTTCTGCATTTGCAGGTTTCCTCACAATGCAAACATCATGTTCAACATGTTCTACCATGAGTGTGATGTACAGGCAATGGAAATCCTAGAAGTTCTGGCTGGAAACAAAACAAAACAAACAAAAAATATAGAAGCAAGTATAGACACCACCTCCAGTTTCAGAATGAAGGAAATGTTAAAGAACTAACAGATGTGACAATCTGTACAGAAACACTGAAGACAGAAGGAGGAATGCAAAAAGCAGTCATCAAATGAAAAGCAACTACATTTTTTGGTATCTGTAATTACCTTTAAATATAAGGCTAAACCCCTATAAATACAGAGCCACCACCACCCACCCACACAATGTAAAACATGTTTTTTCTTGTTTCCTGATGTATGTCACCATTAGCTTCTTTTCTTTCTTTTCCAAGGTATTTGCTGTGGTAGAAATTCTGGCCCTACATAGTCTAGGGGGCCGGTAATTGAACAATAACAAAAGCTAGAGATGCGAGAATGGAATCTGAGACTTTAAAATT
>VZRU01004519.1:0-41282 GCA_013398155.1 Pedionomus torquatus | reverse complement strand
AAAACCACCAAAACAAAAAAAAACCACTTCTCTGTTTTAAACTTCACTGCTTTATGCTGTTTCAGGAATACAGAATCACAGAATCATGTAGATTGGAGGGGACCTCCAGAGGGTCAAGCGTAACCTTCTGCTCAAAGCAGATCAGCTTGCTCAGGATCTAGTTCAGTCCAATCTGAGCATCTCCAAGGATGAGCATTCCAAAACTTCTCTGGAGGATTTCACTGCTGTCACAGAAAAAAAGGCTTTTCCTTTTATCTAAATAAAATTTGCCCTTGTTTTCAAGCTGTCTGTTGCCTCTCACCTTTCCACTATGCACTACTTAGAAGAGTTCAACTTTGTCCTCTCTATCATCCCATCAGACAACTTATCCTCCTTCAGGAGCCTTCTCAAGGTTGAACACACTAAGGTGTCCCGAGCCTGTCCTTCTATGTCATATACTCCAGCCCTCTGGACATCTTGGTAGCTCTCCACTCAACTTGCATCTGTATGTCAACACCTTCCATTCTGTGGAATTTGAAACTGGACACGGTGCTCCAGATGCAGTCTCAGAAGGGCAGAAGGATGAGAGAAGGGGAAAGTGGAGGGGTAGAGGTAGGTAAAGCACAGACATCTCCTCCCTTAACCTACTGGCTACACTCTTGCTAATATAGCAATAGGTTGCCCAGAAAGGCTGCAGAGTCCCCATTCTTGGAAACATTCAAAACTCAAATGGACAAGGTCCTGGATGACCTTCTCCAGGTAACCCACTTGAGCAGGAAGGCAGACAAGATGACCTCCAGAGGTCCCTTCTAACCCCAAGTATTCTGTAATACAACCCAGATAGTAGCTTGGCCAATAATGGTCCCAGTTGGCCATCTTTGCTACAAGGGCATACAGCTAACTCCAGCACAACCGTCTTTTTCTCCAAAGCTGCTAACTTAGCAGTTCTTTTCCATTCCAGATGAAGTACTGCTTTCATCTTGTGTTCCCCATGATACTTTAATAGCAGGAAAAAGTAATTATAGACAATTTTATCCAAACTAGTCTTAGTTTCAAGTTTCCTTCAAAGATGGAATTAACTCAGAAACAATCCACAACAGAAAGTAACAAAACATCTTTCTTCCCCACACCACTTCTGCCAAATTCAAATCTATAGTCATATGAAATCTTAATGACTCAAATTTAAGGAAAATTCTGAGTAAAATCACTGCTGCCAGATTAGTAAGAAAAATTCTATCAATTAGATTTCTAAATACAGAACGATTAAGTAGGCAACATTTCTAGAGAATAATGACTCAGTGCCCTTTAAGGGGAAGCTTGATGCCAAGTGGTTCAAGTAGATCTCTCCCTCATCACTCCATCTAGATTCTACATTGAGATGACCTAATTTTAGCTAGATCTGATTACATGTTTGACCTCTTCCAAAGCATAAAGTCCAACGGTAAATGTAGAGGTCTGAATATTTTTCCATTCTATTTGATTCTAAACCCACTCATTCTTCAGGACTTGTTTGTATACCCTATTAGAGACTTAATACTAGAAATCAGGTCTACTTCATGACAGGTATCTCATGACAGGTAACTGAGAAAAGATATATTAAAAAACACTTCATATGACTTGAAAAGTCTTACGAGTTAATAGTTCTATGTACACTTCAAATCTTCATTTTGTCCACTAGGACAGCACCAAAGTTAAACTGGCAGCTACAAAATGACTCACAAGATGCAAGATGAATGGGATATATTCCAGAAATAGAGGTATTTTTGCAGCAGAAATTCAATTCCTGGAAATAAGAGAAAACTCACTTGGAGGGTTTCTGAGGCATTTTTATTCTTGCCATTATCAGCAACAACCATTTTAGAGGGAGTCTTGATCTCCTTTTATGTCTTACTGAAAGAATCATGAAAACTGAATTCTAGAGCTCTTCTTGCATACATCCTGCTAAGAAAGATGAACCCCCAAAATAACTATCAGACCCATACTGTAATTTCACAGTATTTTAGAAGTAAGCCTCACTTCTGTTTGCAACTGATACTAATTAGTCTCTGTTCTTGAACTTTCTGGCTGCAAGAGTATTTCAATAAAGCTATTAGTGTCTTGCATCTAGGTATCTGCGCTATAGACATTTATTCTTGACTGAAAAAAAGCAGTATGATCCGCTTCATGTGCCTTCAAAAGGGTAAAGAGCAGGACAAAGAACATCTCTGCAGTGTAAGAGAGCATTCTTGCTACAACTTCTCCCATGCAAGGACCTGTCCATCAAGATCATCAGAACACCAGCCGTTTGCTACAATGCTATGCAGCAGCTCACAGATTCATTTACAGTTGAAGGAAATGCTTTGCAGTTAAAACTCTCACAGTCCATGATAAAACAGACCAGTACATACTTCTCAATCCAGGCAAACTTCTCTCTGGTAGCTTTAAAGAGTAACAGTTTCAGATTAAAAATAAAATAAATACCAGGAAAGTTTCTAGAAAACAGTATTGTGGGACAGAAGCATAGTCAACCTGTGTTCAAACAGAAAGGTAAAGGAGAAAGAAGATGGCAGTTTCTGCAAGTAGAAAAGCAGACTTATTCACTACATGGAATCATATGATAACAGAAACAGGCAATCAAGAAAATAGCAGCTAATCTACTTCAGACATATTTGAAAGGATGGTCCACATCGATTCAGAAGCAACACACATGTTTAAGAAAAGAACCAGATATCAGCAGAATCTGTAAGAGCAAAGAAAGGAGAAACCGTATTATTTGTCTTTTGAAATAACACATCCAAATCATGACTCCCCAAAGAACAAGAACTGCAAACTCTTCACTGCTCCAACAAAAGATACTAAGATTAGTAACACCTCAAAAGCATTTACCCAAGTCTTAACAGCAAAAACCAAAGGAATTGCTTTTGCAGTCCTTGAACACCAAGTGATTTGTATTTATGTTCCATCAGCTGAACCCTGCAAACAACCAAATCAATAACCTGTCCAGTAACTTTTATTTGGCATCTCCAGTTGCTAGTGCTCCCTCTTTTTGCCAGTTTTCTGCTCTCAAGACACCTGCCTTCATGAAAAGCAGAACTAAAAATCCCACTGTCCCATGCCTCAAGAAGCAAGTCACTCCTACATCAACTGAATGTTTCAGCTGTTCTTTTTTTTGCCTTTTTCTCCCTCTTCCCCCTCAACCTTGTTCAATTACTCCAGGTACAACAGTGCATGGATGCAATTACATCAATCCTAACTCTGATACCTAGGTCATATCGCCTCTTTGCTTCCTCTTGCTAAGAATCTCCTGTGCTCCCACACAGATCACACCTCACAATTTTGACTGCCATTAAATACTTTTCTTCAGAACCACAAAATTGTTTTACATCCCACTGTACCCATCCCACTGTTATCTTTTAAAATATTAACAGAATAACATCCTGGACACTTACTATGAATGTTATTCAGTTGCCTGCGGAAGCAGACTACGTAGTTTTTATCGAAGAGAAGCAAATTCTACAGCTGAAGAGAAGCTACATGAAGCAGAAGTGGCGAAACAAATGGTTCCAGAAACAAGAGTAAATAAAAGGCAGAATAGCATAGCTTCTAGGACTTGATTTGCATCAGAGATGCAAGAAACTGGAAACATGAGTACCAACAGGTCTCAAAAAATCCCTATGCCATTAAGCAGAAAGAAGGGTGAATTTATTATTTCTTGGTTGATGAAGATTTCTGTCATTTAACCATGGTAGATGGGGCAAAAAGCATCTAGCTATCTCCAGCTGTAAGAGTGTGCATAATATCAGACTTCAGTATTATCAGAGATTGCTTAATACCAAGCTTAGTATTACCTGAAGTGAGACAGAAGTGGCTTATCATTTGAGGAAGAGATTCCACAAAACCACAGTTTGAACCAGACAAAACCACAGAACTTGTCTTTATAGTTACCAGAAATGAAAAATGAAGTAAAAGTTAGGATTTCTATTATTTCAATGTGAAGGAGCTGTTCAACTCTCAATTACTGCTTTACTCAATAGTATTTACTCTTGAAACAGATACCTGGAAACAAGAGTTTACAAAGCAGTAACAACTGCAGGAAGTAGCAGGTTGTTGTTAAATGTATTATAAAAAACAAAAACAAAAACAAAACCAACAGAGGACAGAATTGTCTTAATAGCAAAGTAGTACAGAAAAAGAACAAACACTGGATGGCAGAAGATGAAGTTGAAAACCCTAGGTGCTTCCACTGAAGTAGTATGAGACAAAGACATTCTACCATATAGCGTTCAGTGAGATTTAAGCCAGTAGATAACATCCTGTGAGACTAAATACAAACTCTACATAAACTATGGAACAGGAGTTGCAAAACTGATATGCAAACTGTTGCATACAGGGAGAGCTCCTTAATCCCTGCACACAGATAAAGCAGATGAAATGAGTTGTAGGGAAGTGTCACAAAAGCAGTTAATTGGAAAGAAGCAGAATTTGAAACAAGGAAGTGCAACTGCCAAGGTTGGGCTTTTTCTAATTTAAGAGAATAGTACAAAGGGATGGCAACAGCCTGGTTAGTCTTGAAGCACGTTCACTAGCAAATCTTCATCTAATCAAGGAAGTCAACAAAATGCATTTCTATTCTGTAATGAAGGAAAATTTTCACTGAATAAAAAGACACTGCAAGCATACCCTCTAAATGGGATGATACTCATTTGGTTTGCATTCACCTAACACTCACTGTACTCCAGAGCTATTAAGAAGCCTGTGAAGAAATTGCTAGAGCTCCTTTCCCCCTTTTTTGACAGTACATGAAGACCATCAGTTTTAAGAAGTGCCCAAAGCAAGTGAATCCCAGCTCACATTCTAACAAGAACAATTTTAGTTAAGCAAAGAAACGGTGGGGAGCAAGTAGTAAAGGAATCTTTCATAGTGGAATCAGGAGCACTGCGGACTGATGATGCCAGTATGCAAAACAGTTAAAGACTGAGTTCTTGAAAACAGACACAGACTCAGCTTTGTCTTGGTTGAACAGCTAGAAATTAAAAGGTATGGCTGGTTGTGCAAGTCCAGTTGCAGAATCCACCTGTTTCTTAGAAAAAAGGCTGCCAAATCTGCACCAAACTGAGCAAGCCAAGACACAAACAACACTGCAACTGCCTTGGAAATGAATTTGACTGATTCTGTCAAGACAGAAAACATACACTAGTACCAGAAGCAGAAACATCAAAACAACGTATTTATGTAGTTTTGCTGATATGTCTTAATGTTAGGCATATCTGGGGTCTATTTCAATTTGTTGCACAGATACTAATTTTTAAATGAAGCACTAATGTAAGTTTTAAAATGGTTAAGTTCCCATTCTAGTTGTATGCAACACCTACTCAAAGAAGTAAAATATTTCAGCATTTGCACTACTACATAGACAGGTTAGTCACCTCCTTGTCAGATAGGATCTCATTCCCTTCTAGCATTCTTTTTCGGTTTATTTTGTTTAGCATCATACTTTAAGTGCATCTTAACCCTCCACATATGAACAGTGTGAACCTCAGTGCAACAGGCAAAAAGAACTTAATCCTAGTTGTCTTCTTCAATTTAAAAAAAAAAAATTCCAATAATTTAGATATAATGTGAAAACAAAACCCTTGTCAGATTGATTTCATTTTTGGAGGAAGAATTTTGTTGTTTTCTCTTTCTTAAAAAAGCTTGACTTGCACTTCGTCATCCTCATGAATGGCTGTTGTGCCATGAGGAAATTAACATGCTCTTGCATATAACAACAATAAATATTGTCACAGAATTGTCAGTTGGAAGGGACCTCTAGAGATCATCTAGTCCAACTTCCCCTGCTAAAGCAGGATTGCTCAGAGCACATTACTCAGGACTGCACTCAGATGGGTCTTGAAAGATCTCCAGAGAAGGGGACTCCATAAGCTTCCTGGGCAGCCTGTTCCAGTGCTCTGTCACCCTCGCTGTAAAAGCCTTTTCTCTTAATTGAATGGAACTTCCTGTGTTCCAGCTTGTGCCCATTGCCTCTTGTCCTGTCACTGGGAACCGCTGAAAAGAGTCCATCTCCATCCTCCTCCAACCCACCCTTCAGATACTTACTAGCATTAATATTAGTCAGGCTATGTGTACTGAAAAAAAAAATTCCCTTAAAAAAATAATTAATGCATTGATTTTTTCATAGCTTTTTTAATAGGAAAGAAACCTAAGTTCCGTAGTGACATGAGTTTTAGCTAAGAAAGAACAGCCATTGCCTCTCAGAAAAGCAAAACACAGGAGGCAATATTCAAGATCACTTGTGTCTCCATTTTAAAACAGGTTCTGAAACTGGTATGTAGAAAGCTAAGTGCATCCATCACCTCGAAAGGAGACTTAGGCACTCGAGGAAAAAAAAACTACTCCCCACCCCAGGAATAACAGTTTCTCACTTCCTTGCCTCCCACCAACGGTCAGTGGCCATTTCAAAAGCCACAGTGATTTTTATTACCCATTATTTTAACTTTTTCATTCCAGAAAGAAGAAATGTCTGTGATAAGTTATTGAAAATTAATTGTTCAAATCAGTGTAATATTTATTTAAAAAAATGGGATAAAGTATATGGATAGGTACAAGTAATAAGAATCAGTTTTCATTTATTACTACTACAAATTTATAGCAAGATAGGTGTACGACATTTACAATATAAACTGCTTAATACAAAGCTCATACCAATAAAACCTATTTATTTTACAACTGTTTGTAAGAAAACATTTGCTAAAACTGTTGAGACACATGATAATCAGTAGTACAACATAATGCTGTATTAAATGACACATGAACTTTTCCTGCATTATTGATTCCATTTCAGTATTTAATAGTGACTCTCCAGTAGTCTCTCCTTCACCAAATCTCCTTTAAAAGTACGATCTACTAAGAAGTTTCCAAGAAACCATTGTTACTACTGAATAAAGCAACCTACAATTTATCAATTGTGGCCCAATGAGTTGTCAAGTGATACTTTAAAAAGCAATTTAGACTTTGGAAAGAACAGAAGTCCTTGAATAGATTCAGCTCAAAAAACTTTAAGGCAAATGGAAGTTCAAACCTAAATAAATCCTGCTAGACAAATAAAGTATTCTCAAATAAATGTGTCCTGAGCAACTCTAACACCTATAACAAACTAAAAAACTTCTAATTTTATGTTTTGAGTTTCTCTTCATATCAAAAATACCCCAAAGCCCCCACACTCCAAGAACATTTGAAACCTACCAGCTAAGAATTACATTTATCCACTACTCCAAACCAGATGCAAATAAACACTAGAATTAAACTTCTCACAGCCTATTACAGTTCCTCAGTACCAAATATTTCCACAAAAGAATTAAAAACCCACTTGAATAAAGTTTGCTGTCAGAACTAAAATGGACCAAAACAATGTATCTCAATTTCAAAGGTTCTCTTAAGGATCCTCACAATAAGGCACGATACCCAACACTACTTGTGAAGATTCCTGGTACTGCAAATTGCTCCTCCTCCCCAAATCAAACCACAATGTAAAACTTGCTACCCATACCCCTCTCATTCTAATACATATCTAAACACACACACACACAAAAAAAAAAATACAAAAATATCTGAACAAGTAGAGTACAGTCTGCAATGAATGTTAAGTACAGATTTATGATTCAACCTCTCAAAATTCCATGTTCGTTTCATAATTCCATGTGCAGTGCATGTTATACTGGTTGTGTGGGAATGTCTCAAGTTCAAAGTTAATCTCATGCCTTTTTGTTTCTTCGAGAGACAGTATTCAACGTTTCTTCAAGTCTTTCCATGGCTTCTGGGCATGCCTATGTTTTTAGTATCTCGGAAACCTATCCTGTCCCTTTTGGTATAGCTGTGACAAAAGAATAATGCTTATGTTACGTTTTCAGTTATGCTGTTGACATATGCACCTCCAAATCTGCTGTATGCACATTGCATGTGTACAAGAACAGCCATCCCCAAAAGCATCAAAGCTAAATGTCCAAAGAGAAAATACAACCATACCTGATGCAACATTATAGAACTTATAAACATTCAGCACTGTACACACTTTTCTCTTGGATCATCATTTTCTTAAAAATGGAAAGAGATGAAGAAAGAACCCAAAGTAATGTGCAGCACTGGGATCACTAACATATTCAAGTGTGAACTTCAAAATCACATACGTTTCTTGCTAGTAAAATAGTACTTTCGTATTTTGTAGCACTATCCTACAAACCCAGAGCAAAAAGTACCAAGAAAAAACCCTTAAATTCTCAAACTGTATATCCTCCTCCAAAATATTTAATATTTTGGAGATATGCAATTATATCATAAATACTGCGGTAACATTTAACCTTTAATAATGGTTAAGCCTAAATAACAAACATTTGGAGCATTAGCAATGGTTCATAGCTAAGATGGCTCTGTAATATGTAAAAGATATCAGCATCAGATTTCTTGATTTGGAATTATTTTTGACCACAACAATTATTACTCTCTCAACAGTCTTAAGAACAAATAAAAACCAAACCAAGTAAAGAATACGGAAGTACAAAATTTGAGATATGGAAGGATGAAAGTAACGATACATTTTGAAACCTTACATTGTAGAGTGAAGATTAGACACAGTACAGGTATGCAGCCCATCTGAAATCAGTTAGCACATTCTCACAGCTACGTCTAATCTGTAAGGTCTGCACATTTAATGTTTTAACTGCACAGAAATGAACATTTTTATCTACAAAAGATCACTTAAGGACCAGTAAGCCTGTGTGTCAGGCTTGCTATTAATACACTTGTAAGTGATAAATCCATTAGAAAGAAATAGAAATTCTTAACAGAAAGCTTAATTTTAATGACATTTTCATTAATAGCAAATAGCTATTGCTACTGCAACAACATCCAAAAAAAGCCAGTAGTAGAAGGTCCAGTCCAGTTAGTTTGGTCTTGTTAGCATTAATTTCATTTTTAGAAGTCTTTGTTACTTAAGACTTCTAATGAGAAGTAAAACCATGTTATGAATTAACAGGATAGATTTAAGGAGTATGAATGTTTATTTATTTCATAAATAAAGAAGTAATTACCTGCTTGTATTCACCAACGCAGTTCTGACAGCAGAATCTTTTCTGCTGACCATCAATAATAAGAACATTGTTTCCAGCTCCTTTACTAGGCAAATACTCCCCACAATGCTCACAGCAATTCATTATTAAACCATTTGCCATCCTGTATCTATTGAAGCAATGGTCACTGCACAGCTTATGAGTCATATTTTTAAAGCTAACTTCATGACGAATCTAAAAAATAAAAATAAAAAAGTATTCTATCACCACACAAGCACAGTTACCTGAAACTACTAGAAAAGCCAAGTCTTACATTCAAGCACAATAACTAAAATCAGATTATACTAGCTTGCTATTTAAGAACAGATACGTTTGAAATGGCCATGAAATACAGAAACAGAAACTGTGTGTTTCTGTCATCTTCAAAGTTCTACAAAAAAGTCTTGACCCATTTACTTTCATAGCCTAGAGGCAAAGATCACAGGGAAGCATGAAATAATTGCACATTACAGTAGGTCGATTAATACAAATTTTATACCATACTTCTTTTGCAGGCTAACAACATGGCACATAATAGTAGCCTGAATTATGGTGGGTCCAGTAATGGAATCAAAAGTAAATTAGTGCATTCATGAGAGTTATATTCTACATGAGAATGTATATTCTACATATCTATACAAACATTTGCATAATCTTTCAAAATATTCAGGAAAACTGTAATAGAGCAAATCTTGACCTTTTTCAAGAGTAATTAATTTATGTGGGAGATCTGGGTTATAATTACAAGATTATACACCTAATAAAATTGTTCACAGCAGCTACAAGATTTCAGCAAAACACTTCAAGTTTCTGAAACAAGAATCGAATATTAACCTCTTCAAATTTTTTCTTCAAAAATATTAACCTCAAGTTGTTCTTCATGAATAGTAAGCCTGCATACCTTAGTATGTCACTGCATACGAAAATATGGAATCAGGTTTTAAATTTTCTCATTTCCAGTCCTCTTATTTCAGAATGCAAGTTATTAATAATGTCATTATTGAGAAAGATAAGAGAAAAAAAAACAGTCAGCCAGACCTCAGTTAGTTTACCACAGATAGTGCATCTTGATTTATTCAAAACTCCTTTTGAGGGATTCTGTTTATCTTCATAGAAGGATAAACATGATGTACTGCAAAACTCCTGGAAAGATTCACTTGAATCAACTTGAGCAACAATGGTACCTTTCATTGTTGTTATATCTCTGAAAGACAAAAAAAAACCCTCTAGTGTGCTTGTGCATAAACATATATTTAAACAAGAACTCTTTACATCTTACAACATTTGTTCTTACTTCTAATGTTTACATTTCAAACAGGTTTTGTAGAGGTACAGTTGTTAGTCACGTATCAAACACTAAGTTTAATGACATTTTTTACAACTACTGTAAGTTCTGCAAGTACAATGTCTGTGTAAGCCCCCCACACACCCTTTTTTTTTTGTTTAGATTTGGGTTATTTTTTTCCCCCCATTATATTATTCTAGAACCGAGTGACTTCATAATGCACCATCAGGTACAGGCTGTGGAAAACTTGATCTTACACAAAAAATTAACAAGGCAAATTTAAACTAGCCCTTTTGCAACTTACCACAAAAACCTAAAGTTTCACATGAAAAAAAAAAAAAAAAATCAGCTTTATAGTAACAGGTCTTTATTTGTATAAAAACTCCACTGTTTCCAATATTAACCCTAGGACAGCATGAGGGGCGTAGAGATTCTCATACTTTAATATAGCTAGAAAGCTTAAAAACTCTCCAACACACTTGCCTAGAAGTTTTATCATATAAAATTTTTAGAAAGTTAATTTCACGGTTGCTCTTAAGTTCCAAAGTACCTAACAAAGTTGCCCATGAAACTGCATCGATTTAATGCATTAAACCATTAATAAGACTAATCTGAAACAAATCTGAACAAACCTTCTTCTAACCAAACTGACTTACACTGTTTTTCACTCAAGTTAACTCTAGACCTCCTCGATTTTCAATTGTATGTTGTAGAGCTGCAAACTTAGCAAAGCAGCTAACACCAGGCTTGCCAGTGCACCTTCGTCATCAGGTTTCCCAACCCTTCTGAGGTCATTTCTATGGTAGTTTCACTCTTAATTCCGAACTACCACACACCATAAACTACAAGAAGCAAGAACAAGAAATAAAAGCCTCCCCCATTGTCCTCCAAGGAAAAAGACATACAGGAAATGCTACTGGGCAAAAGAAATTAAAAATTAATTGGGGACGTGTGGCTCTACTGACATCACAACGGGTCACCAGCTGGAAAGGACACACACCAGACACTCTTATCTAGGAGCCCTAAAACTAAGACGAGTGGAAAACATTGGAAAATGTTTTCCCTGACAGACTCCCTTGAAAAATCAACTTGTATCACCCCCGGTTATTAACACTTGCAAGCCTGCCTTCTGCCATCAAAAGAAAGTCAGCAGATTTTGGCTTCCCTTTTGGCAAGCTACTAAGGATTTGCGTTGGGGAGCATTACCACTTCTGTTCTGCAAAACAAAGCCAAAGCTCCTGCCCTGAGGAGCTCACAGTTTCTGGCTAGATTCCACTAGGACCTACAAACACTATTAACTTGTATGAAAGCACATATTAATCTGCATCAAAGGACACAAGTGTGAAGTCAAAACGAAGTCAATAAAAACTACAAACACTCAAACGTTAAGGGGAGTGCCAGGTCTCCTTCCTTCTTACAACAATTCCTATGCTAGTTACAAAGGTTAAGAGGAGTGCTAGAGAACTGTTCTACAATAAAATATGTTACCAACTCTGACTTTTCAGATGGGGTTATACAATTTTTTTTAAAAAAGGTATTGCAAGCTTCACTTTTTACACTTAAAATAATCTACATATTTAAAGATGAAGGTGAGCATTACCTCTGAAAGCCTGACCTCTGACACAGTAACTACTATCCCAAATCAAAATCTATACCCACAATCAAAATCTGGATTTTGTTAGAATCTCCTTATTTTTGAATTGCAATCTGACGATATTATGTCTGCTTCAGGAGAAAAAGTGCAATTTTAAGTTTGTGAAAAACATTACAAGTCAAGCATAATCAACAATTTAAAGCAAGCTACTGCCCACTCTTCAGCTTCAAAAGTTGCCATAGCTATCCCTGTGGGGAAACGCCAAGGTTTGTCTTTTCTCCCTGTATTGCCAAGAGTGGAAGATCTCACAGCTTTTTGCAAGTATGTTTCTCCTCCTCTTGATTTTCCACCTTCATCTATCAAAATGAATGCTTTCTGTACAAAACAGGGTCCACTATTTTCATAAAGGGCTTCATAAAAACATGTCTCGTTACAGGATATATTGCAACTTGGACACCTTATCTTTATTTAAAAAAGCTAAAATAAATCCATAATTCTTAGTGTATTTGCTTTCATAGAAATAATCTGCCATACTCTGATTTAGAAAGCTGGCATACTTTTTATCTTGTTGCCAACTCAGCAAATTCACCATTTCCAAACAACATTACAGTAGCATTCTATGAAGTACTTGTGTAGTCAAATTTTATATCATTAATAAAACAATTCTCATACATGAATGAGAATCTCGAGTATTACTGGATTTAGCCTCTAACATGAAAGAAAATTAAAGAATCCCTTACTTTCTGCACATAACACAAAGTTTCTTTGGAGTGGGTTTGTGTGAGAATGATGAAAGGCAGGTAGTAGAACAAAAAAGGTGAGCTGATCCTTTTCGCTGATACGCAGTCTGTCCCTTTTGTAAAGGCTTTTTGCAGTTTGCACATGTGACTTTAACCTGTTTAGAAGGCTGCTGCTGGGTGGAAGGCTGGAAAATCTGTTTAGGAAGTGATGCTACAGGTGATAAGGAATCCACACCTGGTTGCTTCTGATTTCTAGGGAAGGAAGCTGACTGGGATATCCAAGAATCTTCAAGACAAAAAAAAACAAACATAGGAGTAAGTGAACAGACATACATATAATCAAATAATATTCACAGATATAGGATCATAAAATATTTTTTTTCTGTTGGAATTGACAATTAACAGGAGAAAGAAGTGATTTTAGAAATTCAAGTTTAAAGTAAAATACTGTTTGATGGTACCACTCTCCATTGTTACAAAGCTTCAGAGTATGAACAAATTTCAGGATGGTCCCATCTTATATCTAGGGACAAGTTTCACAGACCTCAATTGATTTGCACTGGGTTTGCAAACTGGCAATTTTATCTTCAGACAAATGAAACTGTAATTACAAACTGCAATTAAAAAAAAAATAGAGAGAAACCAATAGAGAATATGAATTTCTAAACTAAGGTTTGAGATATAAACTCCAAATTTGTAAGAACATGAAATCTTAGATTTTTATTAGTTTGTTGGTTTTTTTTTTCTAAAGCTTTAGCAAGCATCATGTGTCCAACCCCAGTGATAAACTCTAGAGTTGGGGCTTCCCATACTAGTTCCCTAGTCTAGCCTGCAACCAGAGGATTATACTGCAGTTTGAGTTCCACATCTGGGATCTGCATTTACGTCATTGATTCCTGTAAGAGTTCTGTTTTTTCTCAATCTTTTAAATTGAATGAATACCACTTAATGTGCAAACTGGCAAAGTCATGAGAGTTCCGAGTCTTCTTCAGTAGAAATCAATGAACCTAGAAAATAATATTTCATTAAGTTCTGGCAATACACAAATCCACGACCCCTGTTTCAGGCTCCATTAGTCTTCCATCAGGATTTTTGGACAACAAACTACTATGAAACAAAGTCACCTTTACCCAATCTTTTGTAGCATAATGTGCTACAGAGTAACTTGCATACAAGAAGGTAAAACTGTTTCTCCAACAGAAATACATCTAGAAAGATCACATCCTTTCATTAAGTTGGACGCCTGGTATTATGGTTTGGAACAGAATATACAGTTCCGGAGGAAAAAAAAACAAAAACAAATAAAATGTAATTTCTGGGCTTTTCTCTGGAATTTAAGCTTTCATTTCAAGTATCTGTCACCAGAATTTTGGAACGTTACTTACACACAAATTAAAACCTGAATAGGAGTTTCTATCCATTATTAAAAAAAAAACAAAACCAACAAAAAACTTTTATACACATTTTCAGTAGTACATGTCAGCTATCCCAAATACTGTCACAGCAGTTGGGGCTTACCTTTCAAGCTTTTTATTCCCAGCATCTAGAACAGTAATTCACTGTTACTTACTGAATAGCAAACACCGGCATAAACACAACTGTACCTGGTAGTATTTGTACTACAGCTTTTAAGTAAACACAGGATTTACTGTAACTAAAAAATACTAAAGCCTTGTCTTACTGCAGCAACTCAGTGTATTTCTGGAGTGGTATTACAACTAGTATTAACAATGAAATATAAGAAAGATTATTTTAAATTCTGAATTTTAGATAACAAAAACAATTCATAAACTTCAGCAACTGCCATACCTGAATCTTAAGGGACATTATCTTGGTCCATAATAATTTATTAAACAGATGTCATCCTTTTCTCATAATATTTTCTGAAGTCCTCTTTCTGTTACCTTAACATCATATTCTGCTGCACAGTTTTAAAATTAATTTTAGGGTGAAGTTCCAAGAACCCTTGTTAGAACAACAAACAACATACATTCCAAGCAGAAGATCATTTTCCAGTGTGACTTTGTTTCTGTCAAGGATGTTCTATTTCTCAGACATGTAAGATACTTTGAAAATTTACCCACTGTAATACTTGAGGGTAAAGAGAAGAGAAACAAAGATATGGGGAAGGAGGATTCCTCTTTAAACTATTCAATAAGTTTACATTTGAAGGCATGAGTATCCATACAAACAAACTAAGATACGTTATCACAGTGCTTAAAGTTCAAATTCACTTGACCACCCTCCTCAAACTTTTTTATACTATTGTCTAAAACCTCAGATATATTTATATCCTGATACCACATTAACACTTCAAAACACCGATTCTCTTCTTTTCCCATAGCTTTCAAGTGAGAGCACACTGAATCTCTCACCAGGATTATGTAGCACATACAGTAAAGTTACAAGTGCTTATAATTCCAGTAGTGCTCAACTGCCTCTCATGAAAATTTGAGTTTTCAAGGCTCATTTGGGTTTAAAACTTTCACCATGACATGTCAGGACCTCATTAAGATGACTTCAACATTTCCTTAGGCTTCAGACAGCCTCCCCTAACTGACACTTTGCTGCATTTCTCCTTCTACAAATATACCACAAAAACATCTAAAGATATTCTTGCCTTTTTTCTTTTGCTTTTAACTTCTTCCACATCACACCTTCATAGGCATTATTTTTTACACTATGACTTTTCTTCACATCTCAACCATGTTACCTCCTCTACTTTATAGTCTCTGAACAGGATGTCTGAAATCTGTTTTCATGTCCTCAAACTGAGGTGGTGTATCACACTTCCTTAGTTGATTCCTGATGAGTTTCATTGCCCTTACGTCTTCATCCTTGAAGTTCCTATCTGTAATTCTTTAATGGCCAAGTTCGTGAGGCTGTACAGTTCTATTTTCATTTTTTTCAGTACTGGCTGGAGCACTGCTCCTATGAAAACACGCTGAGAGAGTTGAGGTCATTCAGCCTAGAGAAGGTTCCAGGGAGACCTTATAGCAGCCTTCCAGTAGCTAAAGGGGTCCTACAGGAGAGATGGGGAGGGACTCTTTATTAGGGAATGCAGTGATAGGAGTCCAACATTTGAAACTCACCAACATGGATTTCCGTTCACCTACCTGAGTTTCTCCAAGACCTTTGATATGGTCTCCCCCAAAAATTCTTGCTGCTAAATTGGAGACATATGGATTTGATGGATAAAGAACTGACTAGATGGTTGCATCCAAAGAATTAGAGTCAATGACTCAACATCCGAGTGGCTATCAGGAACTAGCTGTGTCCATCTAGGTTCTCTACTAGGACAGACTCTGTTTACTATCTTCATCAAGTGCACAGGCAGCGGGATTAAGTGCACCATCAGCAAGTTTACAGATAACACCAAACTGAGTGGTGCATTTAATAAACTAGAGGGAAGACAAGCCATCCAGGGGACCTTATGGGCTTGAGGAATGGGTCCACATGAACCTCATGAAGCACAACAAGGCCAAGGGCAAGGTCTTTCACCTGGGTCAGGACAATCCTCAACATCAATACAAACTAGGGTATGAACAGATTGAGAGCAGCCCTGTCGAGAAGGACTTGGGGATACTCATGGATGAAAAGTTGGACATGAGCCAGCAATGTGCACCTGCAGCCCAGAAGGCTGACTGGTATCACCACGGGCTACATCAAAAGAACTGGGGCCAGCCAGTCAAGGGAGGTGATCCTGCCCCTCTGCTCTTCTGAGGGCCCATCCAGAGTACTGTGTCCAGCTCTGAGGTCCCCAGTACAGAACAAACAGGCCTGTTAGAGGACGGTCACAAAAAAAAATGACAGGAGGCTGGAACACCTCTCCTGTGAAGAAAGGCAAAAGAGAGGCTGGTGAAGAGAAGGCCTCCTATCTGGGGAGACTTTACTGCAGCCTTTCAATATATAAAGGGTTTTTTTAAGAAAGATGGAGATACACATTTTACCAAGATCTGTAGTGACAGAGCAAGAGGGAACTGTTTTAAATTGAAAGAGGGTAGATTTATGTTGGACATGAGGAATAATATTTTTTATGATAAAGGTGGCAAAACCTAACATTGCCTAGCAAAGTTGTGGACGCTCCATCACCTAGAGTGTTCAATGTCAGGTTAGACCAGCCTTTGAGCAACCTGATCTAGTGAAAGATGTCCCTGCCTATGGCCATAGTTTTACAAAACTACTCTGTAAACTGATGCATTAATCCTTACAGAAAGTTTTGACATTCAACAAATGGTAGCTAGAAAATCCCTAAAGGAAGTTGTAGCATCTGAAAAAGTTTGCTATTTCTTACATCCTATTTCTGAACTATAAGCAGTGTTTTTCAATCTATAATCTTCAGGTTATCTAAATCAAAGCATTTTTATCCTCAGTCTTAAATTAAGTAAACAGGAGTCTCCTTGATTTGAAATATTTTAGAAATCTGGAAATCAGAACAGATGGAACACCACTGATCAGAAAAGATTACTATCTGTAGCAATCTTAGACTGGAATTTTGTAGAAAGTATTAAACATATGTGAGATCAAATGCTTCCAGTCATATTATCAAAGATTCCAACAGGCAAGGTTAACTTCTAGTGACAAGATCTTATAGAAGAGAAGGAGGCAACTTCCAGGGAAAAAGAAAAGAATTGAAACTTCTAACTTGAAAACCTTTCCTTTACATCTTTTTAAGTACAAAAACCTGTAAGTGATCCACACCTATCACGTTCCAGGCTTTTTCTTGTGTAAAAACCATTTCCATTATAGCTGTCTTCCCTCTTTTCTCCCCATTTGTTCTTTTCTAATTTCTCTCATTTGGTATTTTTCTCTTTCTCTTTTACCTATGGCAGCCCTTCCTGCATTCTTTTGAAGCTACTACTCTTTTATTTTTCAGATACAAAGACCACAGCCATAAAAAAAAATAATAAAAAAAATCCTATACTCCTTGAAATACATCTCTTATGTCTGCTTCTGAGTTGCCTTCATTGACTGAAAGGACTCCCAGCCACTAGTCCTGTTTCTCTGAACAAAATTTATTTCAACACTGCCATGGTCTCAGTCTATAAGACTTTGTATTGACACAATTCAGCCATGTCTGTTAATTGCACCAACGAAAAAAAAGTTCAGTAGTTTAAGGCAAAGCATGCGCTGATTTTCTTAAGATGCACTTTCTCTAAGAAAAACAAAGGCACTACTTTAAGGTAATAAGTGCTTTAAGTTCTCATCCATGACTAGTTGACCATCACAGATACAATAATCGTATCCCATGTCTAATGGATCAATTACCAATAGCAGGAATTTTGGTTTTAAACACTTAGGAACTGAATTTCTAAATTATTCAGTGACACAAATAGAGTATAGAGAGTTCCCATATGTCAAATTAAGAAGTCAAATTCTGAAACCAGTTTCAAGAATTAAAAAGCACAGCTTCATACTGCCATTTCTACAATACAAGAGGTATTAAGACTTTTGCAAAAGTACATTTGGTAATCTTTGACCAAATTGAAGAAAGGTGCTATTTAAATATTTGTTGAAAAACAGGTTAAAAAATATCCATATATTTTAATCAGCATAGGAGCAAATTAAGAAGTCATGCACTAAGAAAGGTCTACTGCACCCAGATTCCACTGATTTTAAATTTTCCTTTCAAAATGACGCTAACTAGTCTGAAGTTAAACCTGTAGCAAGAGTGGTAATTCGGCTTTTTTCCCCACTTCTAGCCTGACAAGGCAGCAGAGTACCAGTACACACTGGAACCTAGAATGTTTTAAATTGGTTATTGAAAGCTTAAGTTCTGTAGAATAGAAATTTCAGTAAACCATTTATAGCTGGCTCCATTTGGATTTTGGCACTACCTGCTTACTTGCTAAATCAGGAGACCAGATGCTGCTATTCACATAGAGACAGAGAACAAAAACAGCCAAATCAAACTAATCAATACTGTATAATATTAATACATATTATCACAGAAGATTAAATAGCAATTATAGGGTGTGTATAACTTACTGCAGGAATATGTGAGTCCACAAGTAACTTGGACCCTGCTTTGTTAAGCATTGTAAGTATCAAGAATTGCTCAGTATGCAATGAATTATGACAACTAGCTACTTATAGGTTAAGATCAGACTTTCAAATTCAGGTTTTTTGCATGTCAAATTCTATTCAGATGACAACAGATCAGTAGAATAATATTTAAAGTCATTCTGATACATTATACTAGTCATAGAACTGCAAAAAAGATACAGAACTTACATAGATATACTCACTTTTATTTGTGTCAGTTAAAGGGGTATGCTCAAGTCATAAAGAGAGCTTTGCTTTAGATACAAGTAATTGTGTCTCAAAAGAAGTTAGTATCACTAACTGCTAAACTGGGGGTATTTTACCTTCCTGACATGTTATGTCATTAAGCATATTTTAATTCCAGAGTCACAGACAAGGCTGTGATGGGGATAAAGGGAACAGAGATCTTCCACATGAATTAAGAAAAAAAACTTCATCAGCAACACTGCCAAAAAATATTTAAATCAAATATTGTATTATTTATTTTCAGCTCTTAAGGAAATGCTCAGAATTGCAACTTACCAGGATTATGGTGAGTCACAGATTCTCCATTTTGAAATACATCTCCAGCCACGTTCATTCTACCAGGATTGAAAGGTCCTACACCAGTCTTGGTCTGTGAAGTCAAAGATGGGGTGTATGTTTGCATATTAACACCAAAATTACTTGACTGCAGTCCGTTAGATACATCTCCCAAGCTGGCATTCTGCAGTGATGTTACATGTGTAATCATTAAGTTCATGTCACGCCCTTCAGAATTTTCTAAATGACCATCACTCACAGAGCTCATAGAACCTGTTTCTAATGTAGTAACATTAGCAATCTGAATTTCAGAGTCTGGTTCTGTGGTTATACCACTATTACCTATTCCTGAATTTACCTTACTTCTTGAAAAACTGGAAGCTGAGAATTCCATATCGGTGGTTCTATTTTTACACTCTGGAAGTCTTCGTTCATTAAAACTGGAAGCATTCTTCTCTTGTCCTTGATTTGTTTCAATGTCTTCTTCATCATCAATAATAATAGTTTCACTTATACTCCCCTTTTGAGAATTTGCTTCTTTTGGAGGGGGAAGCATTTTGCACTCATTCCCTTGAAGTTCTTCGTTTTTTGATGATGTAAATGCAGTATTCCTTTGATCTGCTATCAGCGACGTAGAATTTTGCGGAGGTTGGATAGGTTCAATAAAAACTACATCGTCGTCATCTTCTATAGGTGAATTTTGGAATTTATTAGGTCTAGAAACTAAAGAACTTGGTGGACCTCCAAATGTATTTCCTACATTTGCAAGACCTGCTGCCATGGTGGTATTCCCTAGTAGACCAGGAGTATGTTCAGACAGTTCTAATCCTCCCAGAGGACTTGTGTCCATTCCAGATCTGCTGTTTAAAGAAAAACATGAAGCAAGAAAGAAAAACAAACACACTCAGCATAAGAGTAACATATACTATCCAGTAACAGTTCTTAAAAATAACTACAGAATTAATAGTCACTACTTTTACTTTTTTTTTCCCTTTATATGACCTCAGAAAGAAAATGACAAAGTTCCTCTGTGCTTTTCTTTGAGTATCTTAACATTCATTTACTTTCTAATTCTATACTAGCAAAAAAATAGTGCCAGTAGCAACATTTTCCATACAAGAGCCACATATCGTTATGCTTAGCAATACACACATACAGAGCAAATAGAACTTCTGACGGTATTTATTAAATGATCCTGATTTTCAGTCTCTTTTCCACCCACAAATGCACACAATGATCCCATAACACTGCTTTTCTTAGACTGCAAAGCACAAATCAAAAGTCAGAGATGCAGAAAGAAAATCTGAACGCCTATTAAATTTTATTCCTATCACAGAGTTTTAATATCAATAATTTATACAATAGAAGACTGAAGAGTATAACCAAAAGTCTAGCCAAAAAAAACCAAAAAACAAACCCATCATTTTGCATATTAATGATTTGCAAATACAAGTCATCTTCCCCAACCCACACTGCCAAAGGTCCTTATGCGTTCCCAATATAACTTGAACAGAGAATTAAGCAGAAGAGATATGGAACTTCTGCACATGACAAGAATACATACGTTACTGAGCAGCAGACAGTTCACAGCAACCTCTCATTTCTAGCCACTACCAGAAGCAGCTCATCTGAGGTCCTAACTTAATACCTCATGTTCCACTGCAGCTTTCAACAACTTATTTTCTTTTTAACAGCAAGTGATGCTTCTTCAGGCTTCTTCCCAGCAGTTTCTTTGCCTGGGGAGTTCTGATTGCTTTTAGTAATTGTTCAGTTTGGGGAATCTGCTGTTTATAGTTGCCAATTGTATCATGAATTAAAAAAATTTTACAAGGTAACCTGTAATTTCTGTACCTGTAATTCTAAGCTGGTACATAGTCAGTACTAAAGGACCTAAGATCTCTCTAAAAAAACATCTGTACTAAAAAAAAAATCAGTAAGTTCAATTGATTTTCATATAAACAACTAGAAAAATACAAACATAACTATATGATAATTTGGGTATGTCTTGCAGCATACACTAATTTGTGACATCACTGAGCTTTTGTGAAAGGCTAGAAGGTAGTTTTCCTTGCTTGTTTTATAAATCCTTTGTAAAGGATGGTAAATAAAAGAAGTAGAAATATCCTGCTTATCAATACTTACCCATCTAGAAATCCACTGCAATCTGTTTACCTTAGTAAGTTGCTCCAAGAGTTTTTATTTTCTTTCCTGTGGGAAACCTGTTCTTGGATGAACGTGCTGCCTTCCACAAAAGCAGTGTATTCTGAAACAGGGTTAAAACAAACTAAATTAGATATTCTCAACAGCTTCTTCATCTCAAACCCCTTCTACCAACTGTGTTCATTAAACTGACTTCCTTATAAATGTACAGTTTAAGTTCAAACCTGACTTTTAGCACATTCATCCTACAGAATTAGTGACAGAATATCAGTCTATACAATTATTGCCATGAGTAAAGCAGCAACAATACTGTTTACTCTAAATTTTTCACTCTGTCACATCACATTTCCAGAATCCTTTATTTGATGCTTTATAGACAGATGGAAAAAAAATACAATGTTTGGCAAGAGAAAAACAGACATAAGTGCAATTAAGTAATCTAAGACGTATTGAGATGTATACCTGTAATGGAATATTAAGCAAATAAATGGTTCAAGTAAACTTAAGCTACTGAGAAAAAGAAACCTGAGCAGTTACATTCCTTTGTTTTTTTATCATGTCAACCTTCAATGCTTATAGCAGAACATACTATACTAAAATTAAGATACAGCAAAAGGAAAATTACAGAACATGCATTGTAAGTCAGGCTTACAACACAATATAAACCTTATATGGCTAGTAATTTTCAAATTGTGTATGTGCACTGCACTGACACTTAACACAGGTTCAGGCATACATACTTATATTAACACATGTGAACTTTCACAAGAGACTGAAAATGTTCACAGTTCAAGCCTATATTTATTCGTCAAGCTTTATAACAGTGATTAGGTTTCCCACACTTGGCAGCATTTTAAATTAGAGAGTATCAACTTGTGTAGTTATTTACTGTTTGAGGACAGCCCCTAAAATCCCCAGACAGTAAAGAGGCCCTGAGGAATAAAGCTCAAATATTCTTCTAGGCATTTACACATTATTCAAGCCCTCTTGTCCATTAACTGAGTTGCAGTGGAGGGAGAGGGGAGGAACAAGAGGCAGGACAGACCAAACAGCAAAGCTGTGAACTAGACTAATCCTAGAAGAGAGGCGACCACCTTTTAATTCCTTCATGTTAGCCTTGCAGCCAAATGCCATTATGTAATAGCATCTGAACCACAATAAAGGTAATGTTCAACTGGAATGAAAGAGGTTTTCTTATCAAAAAGAATTGTAATATCAATGCAGTTGGCTTGTACCTCCCTGGAAATCAGTCAGTTACATGAAGATTAATTTAATCCAATATTCTCTTTTACGTATCTTACTTTTCTCTCTAGAGTTGAATAATTCAAAGTTAGATTTCCCTACAATTTAGCTTCTGCTGAAAAGAATTCATTCACTGATTCTTAAAGTTTCCCAGGTTCATTCCATGCATTTTCTTTCTCTACAAGGACAAAAGCATCACAAGCACATAAAGCTTTTAACAAAGTTTTAAATATAGCTGATCAGATGGGAGCAAAGAACTGAGCCTATGCCAAGATGGTAACTCAGGCCTGACTAAAACCTTTGCCATTCCTATTTTTACGTATCTTTAGTAGAAAGACTGATTTACAGAATCATAGAATCATCCAGGCCAGAAGGGACCCCCAAAGGTCATCTAGTCTGACCCCTCTGCAGTCACAGGGACACCCCTAACTGACCAGGTTGCCCTGAATATCTCCAGGGAAGGGGACTCAACCACCTCCCTGGGCAACCTGTTCCAGCGCTCCACTGTATTGGATTTGGCTGTATTATAATACATGCACAGAATATGTAGCAAAGGCAAGACCCAAAAGATATATGTTTCTGCCTAAATATATATTTTTTTCCACAAAAGCTCTTAAAAAGGTATTGTTAGGTATGACATAAAACCTCAGCCTCTCCTATTATGAGGACAGGCTGAGGGAGCTGGGGTTGTTCAGCTTGAGGAAGAGGAGACTGAGGGGAGACCTTATCGCTCTCCACAACTACCTGAAAAGAGGCTGTAGAGAGGCAGGGGTTGGTCTCTNCGGGAGTTCGTCTGTTCTCCCAAGTTACAGATGACAGGACAAGGGGTAGTGGCTTCAAGTTGTGCCAGGGGAAGGTCAGGTTAGATATTAGGAAATATTTCTTTACTGAAAGGGTTATCAGGTATTGGAATGGGCTGCCCAGGGAGGTGGTTGAGGCAACATCCCTGGAGGTATTCAAGAGACAAGTTGACTTGGTGCTCAAGGATATGGATTAGTGTTAGGTGGTGTGGGATGTTGTTTATGGTTGTTGGGTTTTTTGGGTTGGGTTGTTGGGTTTTTTTGGTGTTGTTTGGGTTGTGGTGTTTTGGGGTTTGTTGTAGTGTGGGTTGTGTGTTTTTTAGTTGGGTTTTGTTTTTTTTTTTTTTTTCTCCATTGGTTGGACTAGACGATCTTAAAAGGTCCCTTCCAACCTAGGTGATTCTGTGAAAAACAAGAAAAGTTTATGTGCTTAGCTGCTGTGCACAGTCATAAATAAAATTTGTATATATTCCCTCACAACTATCAGCTCCTACTTCTGCAAGACTCAGCAACAAAATTACACCAACAATTTTGCAAAATGAAGTAACTTGTTTTCTAAAAATGCTAGTACCAATAAGAAAAAAAATAAACTACATAGGTAATACCACAGTGGGTATTTCTGAATGAACAACTACCAAAAAAGGAACAGAATGAAAAGAATATAAAACAAAAATGGGAAACAAGGAAAGACCTCACATCAACTGGTAACAGCAAAAGATACTTAACAAGAGGAACACAATTGCTAGAAATCTTTAAGATTGATTATACTCATCACTGGATGAACTGTAGTGACTTTGAAAAAACCCAACAAAACACAAACCAGTAAGACCCAGTCTGCAGAAAATGCATGTTCAATACAGCCACAGAATGAGCTTGAGGCTTTGCGGTAGCACACAGGCAACAAAATTATACCTGGATGGAAACAAACACACTACCAATATACAATAGCCCTTCCTGAACCAGGCTTTGTGTGTCCTCCTTTTAAATTAAACTAAATCACTCATCCAGAAAAGCCTTCATGCTGAAATAAATTACAATCCCATTCAAGGCTTAATTGCTGGAAGACATAAAAGGCAAAATGCAGGCCTAGGCCTAGCAGGATGCAAATACTACAGCTTTTAAGATGGGTAATGATCCATTGGCCAAGTCTCCATTGTTGAATGATAGAACCAATTTTTAAATTTATCATGAATTGCAGAAGTTGAAGTGAGCTATGTGTTTACCTAAGAAAAGTATAAACTCCACTTTAACAAAAACAGAAATTACAACTTAAAAGCCTTTACTAACTGCCATTCGTAACATCTGGGATGAAAGTGACAGAAGAGCCATCATGGTGTGAATATTTGGNTAGCTAATAAATATTAAGCATTCTAATGCTTAAAAAAAAAAAAAAAAAAAAATCAAGAGGAGTCACTGAAATCTGGCCAAAACCACAGTTCCATCAACATGGGGCACTTGAAATGGACATCAAAAGTAGGACCAGCATGTACAAGTGCTTCCATAAAGGCTAGAATCCTAAATATGAAAAAGGAAAACTTTAAAGACTGCTTTTGACAATGCATAACCAAGATATCTTCAAAAGCAAACGCATAAACAAAATTCTAGAGACAGTATTATACTGAGGTACAAACATAGGAACAAGAGAGTGATCGATTTGCCTCTGTGAAGGAATACTACTTTCTGCTAGGAAAGCACAATAGACTAACTAAACTATTTACCTCAACAGGTAAAGTGATATGTTTTAATTCCATATCCAAACTACAACAAATAATGTATTAATAGCATACTATCAATCACTTCCACTTAATGGTAACAGAACATGTGAGATAAGGGGAACAACCGAGACTGCAAACTGAAGACTTCAACTGTTATTGTGCAGACCAGAAGGCAGTAGATGGAAGAAAAAAACAAAACCAACAACAACAAAAACAAAAATACAACCACACACAAAAACCACAGCCAACTGCAACCAGCTGAAAGACTAACAAGAGAAGGAACCAACTCCTGATATGTAATTCTAAGGAAAACATAGTTCAAGATGTAGTTATCCAAACAGCATTCCAGAACATATTTAAACTCCCTGGGGGGAACAAAAAATATGAAAAAAAAATCATTACTTCAACATTTCACTTCAAAAAGGAGAACTTAATTGCAAGAAATCCATTTAAAAGAAAACAGAATGGAGCACCTAAAAGAACAAAAAGCTTCTTGAAAGCGTGAAGGCCATTTAAAACCTCATCATATTAAGCATATGACCAATCTACAAAAACCACAGAAACCCCAAAGACTACCATCAGGAAGTTTCTGAGCTTAAAAGATGGTGGAGCAGTACTAGGAGATGTTTTATATACACTTATCCTAATAGATTTACCTTTCGCTGGATGCAGTTCAAGACAGGCTACTAAGTTATGTTACAGCAAAGGTTTATTCTTGCCAATACAACAAAAAAAATTTCCTAAAAAAGAAGTGTACCCAAGAAGCCTGAACCAAAGCAGAAAATACAGAATAAATTCTTTGCATTGATTGCAGTAAGGAAAAGATCAAGGAAGATCACATCTAAGCTCTCTTTCTAGGGGCCAAGTCAAAGGAAAAATGTCATATCAAAGTGCAAATAGAAGAGGATTTTAGAACAAATCACTAGGGCCATATGGCATTCATTTCAGATTTCTAAAGATAGTTAGAAATTTTATGTTTCAGTATCTGTAACCAATTACTTAAGCAGAAGGTGATAAACACCCAAATAATTATAGACAACACTTCTATTTCCATCACTAAACAGACCGATATGAACTATAGCAGAATAAATATAAAAAAGAAAAAATACTACATGGGGGAAAAAAAATAACATTTTGCAAAGAAAAGGTAATGCCTCACAAGACTACTTGAGAGATCTTCTGAAGGGTTGGACCAACCCCAATTAAACCAGTATCTAGCACTTAAGACTTCCAAAAGGCTTTCAAGCACATTCCTTACTAAAGACTGCAGTGGAAATTATCCATAATAAAGATCTGAGAAAATTCTAAGTCCCCCAGAAAATCCTATTTAAAGACAAAAATATCATAGGCTTGCTGTTATCACGGTAACAAGAAGTTACCAGGGGGGTTCACAACAGCTGAAAACAGAAACTGGCTGTAAAGAACTACAGAAAGGTATCAGAGTGCTGAAAACTTAGACAGGATGGCAGGCAAAATCACTAGTGAGAAATGCAAGGTAATTAACAGGAAGAAAAGGGTAACTACACAAATAGCAATTCCTCTAAAATGGAAATCTGAGATCCAAGCTGCAATTCCTTCACTCTTTCAAATCTACTCAATTGTCAATGACCAAATTGGAAAAAACAACAGGAAAGAAGAATCAAGAACAATACAGAACACATTTGTCACTGCATGTGCACAATGCTGGTGAATTATGTCTTTTACCATGAGATATTCAGGTGACCACCTTTTGATAGAAAGGAGAAAAAATATATGAGTTATGTGAACAATTTCTATTAAAGGAAAAGTCTTCCCATTGGAAGAGACTGACATCTCAAGGAAAATGATAAATCTGCAGGGAAAAAAACCCAAACATAATGGATAAGTAGAGATCTATGCCCAGTGTCTTACAACACAGAAACAAAAAGGCATTCAGTGATATAATTAGTTTTAATAATCTATTGTGCAGGAAAACACCTCTTCTTCTTACTTGTGAGAGTCACTGCTGTAGAAGGCTAGAGGCCACAAAAGCAACCACTTCAAATAGGGATTGAGCAAACATGGAAATAAATGCACTGATGACTGTTAAACACGGTGGTAACTCTACAGAAGTCCTTAGCTGGCCAGCTGCGGAAAACAAGAATACATCTGCAGAAAAAACATGTTATATCTGCCAAGTTTCTATTCATATATATCATCATTGCAAACAGGTTACTGAATTGTCTACCGACCTAGTACAGCAATTTATCTAATCTTCTAGAGGAATAATAAATATTCTTACATGCAAAAGAAAAGTCACTAGCCTCACAGAAGCTTTACCCACTTACCCAAAAGCCGAATTTTGGTCTATTGCTGTCAGGTTGACTTTAGCTGGGCGATGGATGTCAACATTTAGGCAAAATAATCAGGTAAGAGACTAATCTGAATGCATCTCAATGTTCTGTAAGGCTATGCAGTTCTAATCATCAGTTCCCGACCCTGGCATTTCTGTAACCATAACATCATTTTAATTCCTTAATTCTCAGAGTTCTTATCCTTCCTTATTACAGAAAGTCACTTTTTATCACTTTAGTCAAATCTGATAATCAAAACCTCCGTCTATTGTAAAGACTGTATGCAGCTATCATGAAGCTCTCTAGCTGAACAGCATGCCGTCACATCTTGCTATAACTCCAGAACATTCATTCCCTACACAACCATATACAACCTACATATCATGGTTTTCTTGGGGTATGAAACATCAACTGAACCCCAGCAGCTCACCTCACCACAGGTCATCAAAAAAGCAAAGTAAACCACTCTAATTAGAATTACCTTTAAGCAGCTGTTTTACAATTCAACTGAGGCAGCCTAGTACCCCAAAAACCCACTGAAAAAGGCTAGAAAAAGTTGTAGTAACACAACATTTTCAAAGGGCTGTAATTTAGGCCAGCTTTAGGCTAAATCTGAGTGCTGCTGCTGCAGTCCAGTCTCAATTTCTGTGGTGAAACACACAAACTGCGTATGGACAGACACCTGAGTAGAACTCCATGTTAGGACAAAGAACAAGGAGTTGTAGGGCCCTTCTGGGTTATCAGATATAATTCTTACCACAGGCAACCAAAAAATAAAACCATTTTTGTTGAATATTCTTACTACATGCTTGTAGCATTTTTGGTTTGGCAGGCATTTCCTTTGTGGTTTTTTTCCTCCTTATATCCTTTCTAAGGATTATCTACTCATCAACCCTAGCATTTTAGGCTCAGATATGTGTTGGCTCTGATTTACTGTCAACTTTTACATCTCTAACAAGAGTTTTAACTAAGTTGGACCTTCAGAAGTGTTATGAGGCCCACAGACCCATTTTGTTACACCATCAAGTGGCACAGCTGTTCGGGCAACCACACACAGAGTCAGAAAAAAGTTGATCCAGCTGCCAGAGACCTTTCCTGCTGGAAACCTTTCCAGCCAGACCAGCTCCCAAAAACAAAAACAAAAAAATCTCTGTGCAGCAACACTAACAGCTGTGCCTGAACATAACAAGGTGGGTGCCACAGCTCTGAACTTCAGTCTAGAAATCATTTTACCAGGCAGAATGCTAGTAACAAGCCGATAGCCACAGACTGAACTGCACTAACCTGACATCAAATACTTCATAAAACATGCCCACTGACAAGCAGCAACAGACCGAATATTAAAGCACGTGTACATCCACTGGTCACCATCAGTAGGGTATCTGAAACTTGTGAAACCGTAAGCAAACCTAACATACCACATTAAGGCCACAATGACCACAACTACTTCCTCAGTCTACCAGCTTCACACAACAATCAATGCTAGCAAGTTCAACATAAACACTTGTATACTTCGGGCTAAACTCGTGTGCAAGTATTCATAACACCAAAGTTAAAAAAGGGTCTTTCTTAAAATATTATACAACTTAAAATATTAACCAAGAGTCTGAATAATATTTAACACTAACTGATCGATATATTTATTCTCTGTTTTTTCAGAATACAAGAGCAAGCTTTCAGGAACAGGATACTAAGTTCAGGTCCATAGATCTAATATATACATTGTCTGCATGCTATCATTACTAAGATCTCATTACTTCAGCCTAGACTACTCCAGAATTCATTTTCTGGTAGTTCTGAGGTTGCCTGAAACTTCATTTTTCCCCGACATTTTCAAAGAAGATTAAAGAATGCTAGAAGTCATTATGTAACACCAAATGTGTTTGTCACGGAGCTTTCAAGAAATTTAAGAGAAAAGCACAAGCACACAAAGACCCGTAACTAAGAATGGTAAAAAGGCAAGATCCACATAGTGAAATAAGTAGTTTTAAAGCGATTGAGTCAGTACGTCTTGGATTTCTAAAAAGAAAAACTATCTACACATGAACTAAAGCTTACTGAAAACATGCAAACTTCGTTATCTCCTGCACACCTTAACCGCACTGCAGCCACCAGTGCTAGGTGTGAATGCTGATACCTGGCTTCCATCGGATGTTTCCAGGAACATTTGAAGACCTATACTTAACACTGTCACTTCTTTTGGAATTCCTACTCAACCAGTGCTAAGAATTGCTCCCCTGTATGTATGAACAGAATGAAAACCCGGGGTCAATCTTGAATGCAAGCATATCCACCAAGCACCTATCATTTTCAAGATTACTCACAGGGGAATAAGCAGCACTTGACATAGCAAGTCATGGCAAATCAAAATCATAATGTTGAATAACTGTATGTTTTAGGGCAGCCATGCTGACATATATCCCCCATACACACACTTTCACTTTCAACATACTTCATGGCTGTTTAATCATGAGAAGGTGATGATCAGCAAGAACCCAGCACCACTTCTAACCTTACAAGACATTAACTGTAATGTGGCGGGCAGTAAATTTTACCTCATTACTATTCAAGCTGCAACATGCTGCTTAAGGATATCCTTCATTATAAATGGACTAGAAAGGTCAAATAAAACAAAGAAGGACTTACAGAAGGAGTTACATCTAAATACTTATCTATTACCTATAGCCAAATGCATATCTATTTCCAGGAAAGTAGGTAACATTAGACCACAGCAGCAGACTTGAAAGATGACCTAAGTGGAAAGGGAGCAGTACAGTAACAGTAGAATAACACCATATGAAAATAGGAAAAGGGCAAGTAAAACACTGTAAAGTAAAAATACATAGTAGAAAGTGGCCTTCATACAGCACAGAAAGAGGTCAACTTGTCATTTGACATTTCTTAATTTTTTAAAAGTAACACTCAGTAGGAAAAAAACGCATACTGAATAGCTAAATCAGAAACAGAACTTAGAATAGTAAAATTATGTGGATGTCTGGACTGGGCAATGGAATATGGACCAGTAATAAATGTCAGTGGGTCACAGACGCATTTCAAAAACATGCCTTCCTCTTCCTCCACAGGGACCAACAAAGATTAAGAATTCAAATCTATGAAGTCCCTATCTTTTGCTAGCATTCAAGAAATTAAATTAAGATAGCAATATGCAAAATATATAAACCTTTTAAAACAGCCTTTAATTATTACAGGTTCTAAGAAACAGGACTGGATAGATACTAATGAGAAAAAGCTCTATAACTAAGCAAATATTCTACTTCTCTTTCCTAAGAGATAAAGTTGTATTGGCTATACTTCTCATACAACTATATTATGATTAGGGACTAATCTGTAAGCCCCTAATATATACAAGCAGCATGCAATCTTTCAGATTTGTAAAGTTACAAGAAATTAGGGGTACCGCCAATACATATAAACCAATCAGATCTGATAAAACAACCAGACAGGAAAGAAGAAATCTCAAATGCAACAAGGTGAGCTCTAATAGATCTAATGCATCCCGTGGAACTACATGTTCAAAGTGAGACCACTTCATTAACAACAATAATGCCGATTCTGCTAAGAAGTTAACCTTCCCTTTTAAAATACCCTTTAAAAAAAAAAAAGTACATTTAAGGTAATTTTAAGAAGTTATTGTTAAACACTATTTAGTGCATTTATATTTCATTAATAATTTTACCAGAACAGCACAAATTCTTAATTTTACATTATGAGGGGGAAAAAGTGACCAAATTAACTCACAGTAAAGCACTGTGTATCAATGGAGAACATCTTTCTAGTGAATAAATTATATCAGACTTAGCTTAAACACTGTAAATTTAACAGAACAGCTGATGTTGGAAGAGACCTCTGGGTATCACTTTATCAAATCCATCCCAGCTCAAGGCAGTGACAAATTAGAAATGAGATTAATCTTTGAAGTTGTCACATTGTTAGGATCATACCCAACAGAGTTCTGAATATCTGTGTATAAGAATACAGATTTCCCAGCCCTTCCAGACACCCTCTTCCAATACTTAATTACCTTAGCTGCTCAGTATTTCCTCGTTGCAACTTATGTCCATTACCTGTCAACGTGCATCTCTGAGAACAGACTGGGTTCATCTTCTCTAAACTTTCTCATTAATTACTTGAGGACAGCACTAAGACATCCCTCCAGCCTCTTCAGACTGAACACATCCATCCCTTACAGCTGGTGCCCACTCCAGTACATCAGTATCTTTATTATAACAGGGTCTACCCAGAAGTGAAATAAACACTGTAGGTGTGGTCTCCCAGGTATCAAACAATGAGAGCGATCACAGCCTTCACACTGCCAGCTACAGTCTTGCTTTATTCAGCCCAGTACACTGTTTGCATTCATCTCTGCAAGGCTGCATTATTTATATTCAACTTGCTGTCTACCAGCACTACCAGAAGCTACTTTCTGCCACATCAGTGCCCAGACTGTACTGTTCCCATATATTGTGGAAATGAAGACGCTTTACTAATTGTCAACAAGAACCTGTAACGTTAGTCTTCATTACTGCTTCCTCTTGTTTGTTTCTTGAATTTTTATTTTAAACCAGTATGCAGTTTATACTCACATTGGTCCAGCTCATGAAAATCAATGCTGCATGGATAACTGGTACCTGAATGCACATCCAGTTCCTCAGCACCTGACTGCACATGTCTTTTTTACTTATGCTTTTGAAATCTTCTCTTTTTACTTCTGCATGTGCTTATAAAAAGGAAAAACTGTCAAGCCACAGTTCATAAACGAACAAGAAGTTTGTAGAAAGACCATTTTCCTTATCTTTAACAATAACTAACACCAATTCCTAGCCTCAACCAGATTTTTCATCCCTGAGAAACACCCACATATCAGCTAACAACCTAGTATTTTTGGCCCAGTATGGACAAGCTTCTTCAACAACATTTACCTGCAGTGATAAGCTGCAGTAATAATGTATCTACTAATTCAGAATAAGAAAAAACAAATACAAGAGAGTATGTGAATGCTATGCTATATATAGGAGGGAAGGCCATGTAGGCTACGACCAAGTGAAATTACAATATAACAAAGGAAAGAAAATCTTAACACCATAAATAAAATAATATAAAAAAGTAAGAGGAAAAAAAAAGAAAGAAAAAAAAAACTAAACCACAAACAGTTCCAAGTTTTATCCTGAGGCAAGGTTGACAGGAAACAGGATCCAAGGCAAGAATGGATATGGCCAGCAAAACAAGTATGATAGCTTTCCACAGCTGCACTTGCTCATGGGTTCTACGCTACATTATGCAATCAACACTGCAGTCTACTGAACTACTTTTAAAAAGGTAGCTTTATTTTTAAACAACATGATGCATATTGTATGTGCTAAGGCTGCAGTTCCCCAACAATAAACCACATCCAGCTTAGGACAGAACTACTGTTATTTTGAATTCTCATTCCTTTCTCCCACTGTCTCCAGAACAAGCCTCTCAGCCTTTTCTCTCTAGCTGCTCACAATCCCTACTGCCAGTCCACGAGGGGAACTCGTGGAGTCAAAAGCTGAAACACAAAAAAAAACCAGCAAGCATCACCAACACCTACACAGCTCTCCTGAAAAAAAGTTTCATTGTGATGATTCTTGGAGCTAAACTGACTATCCCCCAAAAATCCCACACAACCCAAACAGAAAAGGCAGTACTGGTACAAAGAAAAGAAGACAATGACAACCCTGAGTTAGGCTGGTTTAAATGGTCATCAGGTATGTATGTCTATTGGAATTTAACCCCACTACAAACACACTGTAAAAGATTTGTTCTAAACGTGTATTTTATCTTTTGAGTCCAAATCTGCAACTGGAATAAAGTCCTGCAGAACAAAGTGTATTCCAAGCCTACAAAAAACCCAAACCAAAACAACCACCACCACAAAAACCTCACCAAAAACTTATTTAACTTTGCTAGCAGGGAGCTTTTCAAATCCTCTTTAAACTTTTGCCTAAAAAGACTAAGTGATGCATCAGTAAGTTATTCTAACTCTTAGTTATCCTACGCACTGAAAGCTATCCCACCCACTGTCCCCTGTCTGAATTTCTATTGCTCAGGCAATAATCAGCACTCTTAAATTGAGCCTTTAACATCAGGGGCAAGAGCAGGGGAGAGCACCCTATTACCTAATATATTACTGGGTGCATAGTCTCTCTTTGACCAGGATTAAGGCGCACACTAAACTATTCTCTTTTAATTGAGGAACAGACAGAGTTTCTAAAGTCTGCTAGGAGAAAGCATGTTTTCTAGTCCTCCTTGAGTTATTCTTACAGATTTTCTCTGAACTCTGAACCCAATTCTTCTTAATTATTAAAAAATGCTGGACTTAGTCCAGTCGTAATTACTGTACTATACACAATATCTGTCAGACCATCTCAGTATTTCTATTAATTCTTTGGACACAAGTATACATAATGATGGCCAAACGCGGTGACAATGGCAACAATCCTAAAAGAGATCCAACATTTGTGTCTAGTAAGAAACTAACAACCTTTGTTGTAGTCTCCATTTTCTATCATTTCTAAATTAATTTTCTTTTAATAATAAATCTCAGAGAACTTCTTACCTGGCCCTTCTAGATACTACTTGGCTTCTTTAATGAGGCACCATCTACAAGAACAAAACCTTCATGTTCTGAATGAACACCGTGCAAAAATAACAAAACCACCACAAAATAAAATAAACAAAAGTCCCCAAAAGCCACTCACACAGAAATACTAACTAATAACTCAAAAGATGTCCGGTAAATTCTTCCAGCCTAGTAAAAGTTCTTAAACATGTATAGGCTGGTATACTAAATATCAATCCTTGCTCAAACAAACTCATTAAATGGTTTCATGTATAACAGAACACTAAGTCATCTTCCCTTTCCACACACGCATTTTAAAAAAATATAAAAGAAAAACAACATTGACACCACACATATATTGCAACACTTATCACAGGCTCCTAGAAGCCAAAACTACAGACCACATTACGCTAGCCACTGTACGAACATAGAACCATAGAATCATCCAGGCCAGAAGGGACCTCCAAAGGTCATCTAATCCAACCTCCCCCCAGTCGCAGGGACACCCCCAACTAGACCAGGTTGCCCAGGGCCTCATCCAGCTTCACCCTGAATACCTTCAGGGAAGGGGCCTCAACCACCTCCCTGGGCAACCTGTTCCAGTGTTCCACCACCTTCATAGTGAAGAACTTCTTTCTAATATCCAATCTAAATCTGCTCTTCTACAACTTAAAGCCATTGCCCCTTGTCCTGTCACTGCAGGCCTTTGTGAACAGACTCTCCCCAGCCTGCCTGCAGGCCCCCTTCAGGTACTGAAAGGCTACTATTAGGTCTCCTCGGAGCCTCCTCTTCTCCAGGCTGAACAACCCCAGCTCCCTCAGCCTCTCCGCATAGCAAAGGTTTTCCATCCCTCCAGTCATCTTCATGGCCCTCCTCTGGACCTGCTCCATCAGGTCCATGTCCTTCCTATATTGCGGGCTCCAGAGCTGCACACAGGACTCCAGGTGGGGTCTCACCAGAGCAGAGTAAAGCGGCAGAATCACCTCTCTGGATGTGTAAGATGTGTATCTTTTGATGCAGCCCAGGGTGTGATTGGCCTTCTGGGCTGCAAGTGCGCACTGCCTGCTCGTGTCCAGCCTCTTGTCCATCAGCACTCCCAAGTCCCTTTCCTCAGGGCTGCTTTTTAATACCTCATCCCCCAGTCTGTACTGATAGTGAGGATTGTTCCAGCGCAGGTGCAGAACCCTGCACTTGCTCTTGTTGAACCTCATGAGGTTCATCTGGGCCCACCTCTCCAGCCTGTCCAGGTCCCTCTGCATGACATCCTGTCCCTCTGGTGTATCGACAACACCACACAGTTTGGTGTCATCTGCAAACTTGTTAATGGTGCACTGGATCCCTCTGTCTATATCGTCAATAAAAATGTTAAACAGTACCAGTCCCAGCATGGACCCTTGAGGGAGAGCCCTGGTGACTACTCTCCATCTGGACCTCAGGCCATTGAGCACCACCTTCTGGATGTGACCATCCAACCTGTTCCTTATCCACTGAACAGTCCACCCATCAAATCCACATCCCTCTAACTTGTCAAGCAGGATGTTGTGGGGGACAGTGTCAAAGGCCTTACAGAAGTCCAGATAGATCACATTCACAGGTTGTCCCTTATCTACCGGCACAGTCACTCTATCATAGAAGGCCACTAGCTTAGTCAGACATAAACACAGCGTAAGACTGTTCAAAGAGCAAACAAGCTAAACACAAGGAACACCAGATACAGAGAGACAAGAAGAAGAATACAAGGGAACAGCACCACCATAAACAATGGTTAGAATTACTTCTTGTTCTAAGAATAGTGTGTTGGAGTCCCAGAGTTTCAGGAAAGGTGGTGGTTTGGATTTTAGTAGGCTTTGTTTCCTAAAGTTAGCTTCATTTGCATTACCAGGTTCCACTGCTTTGAGGGTGCAGGGAAGGAATTTCTCCAAGCATGAGGAGCATCACAGGAGAATGAACAAGTGTTTAACTGCCCATGATGTAACTGTCTAAATAACACTTCAAATCCCATTAACAACAACAACACAAGACAGGTAATATTCTTTGCTGCTGAAACTCAGCTTTAAATTAAAGGTAAGTAACATGTTACTTTTATAGCCATAAAATATAAGATGCAAAAAGACCAGGCAGAGCAGAAGATGAGGAAAGCCCTCCCATTCAGGATTCTAAACCTGTATCAACAGACCAGGATTATTTTTACTACAACCATAAAAAAAATTGCTATCACAAGATATAGAGACCCAAGGCAATGTATGAGATTTAGTCACATGATTTACTAACACAGCTATATAATGAACACTTAATTGTTTATTAGCAATGAAGAGACAGCTTACTATGTGTGGAAGAAATCTGCAGCCTGTTAGAAGAGTAGCACGTGCTGGGTCTAAAACATGGGCCAAATTACATGGGCTAATATCAATGACCTCATGACACTTCTGTCCACAAGTGACAGACAGCCCAGAGTTTTTCTCTTGGGGAGGAAGGATCGCCTTTGCAATAGCAGCCTGAGCTAAAGGTCAGACATCCACAATAAGTCAGAAGTACAAACTGAGATTTAACTGATATAGAAAGCAGCAAGTCTGTAAAAGAGACCTGAAGGTCATCCATATAGAGATGACAGCTGAGTCCATGGGCGAGATTAACAAAACTACTTTTAGAGAAATTTGATGCAGTACTATGAGTAAATGCCAAACTGAAGAGGTCTTACCAGGATCTAAAGAAAAGGAACTCCAGAAAGAAGGTTTTCACCAAGGTTAAACCTTCAAGGAGAAAGAAGCCTAAAGGACTACAAAATGCAGTACACTTCCAACAAAAGTCTGCAGGGGGAAAACAAACAGGTCTAAAGAGTGTTTCTAAGAGTGACTATGAACTGTAACAGGCCTATATCAGAAAAAATATATCCATATGTCCATAAACCATTCTATGGTTTATGTCAATTTTATCATCTTCTAATGCCTTCTTTCACAATACAAGAATTGCAGGAACTGCACATAGAAAGCGACATGAACTTTTCCATAACTACACTGTCCTCACCTAGTGATCCACTTTCTTTGCCAGCCTCCCAAAAGTTAGATAGTTGCACTGTAGGGCACCAATCTAAGCAGCTGTTGCCCTACCAGTTAACAGAGTGTGTAGCCAAGTGTACATACTGCTTTGCACAATCTATTAAATAGGGAAAAAAAAAATTAGGATGACATCCTTCTTAGCACATGTCGGTAAGTATTACAATTAATGAGTAGGGACTATTCCTCGATAGACTTTTGTACCACACCAGGTACACATATTTAGGTATTATGGCTTTTAGAAGTTACAGTGATACAAACAGAAGGATTCTGATAGTCTGGTAAGAGTTAAGGGAAAATGTTTATGAATCTTAATGTACAGTTAATTTCATTTATTTTAGGTACCATTTAAGTGATTGGTATTTTTGAGATCTAAAACTATCTTTTCTAAACAACAGCAACGCATTATTAGGTAGCCTCATCTAAGACAAACAAACACACCACCACCACCACAATCCTCTTATGCTACTGACACTTAGTATGGGTGGGGAGAGCAGCGCTGGCAACATCAAGTACCTTTCAAGCCGTTACTGCAGCTAATCTGTTCCAAGGACCAAACACTTGCTTCTGGACTCCTGACCCAGTGATAAATTCCTGCCACCCCCATCAGATTTTTCTCCAGTGACTGATGGTAGAAGTGGCAGAGAAGTTAAGGCAAAGACAGATCCAAAAAGCTTGGGAAGCACAGAGAAAGGTGAAGTGCTTAAGCATTAGGACAAAATTAAGAAGCATAAATACCTTCCCAACACAGAACAGACTGAAAAATACATTGGTGGTAATCATATCACTGGAGACTCTCAGTAGACCAGAAAACTGAATAATCTGTTAATTTTATGTTGGATTAGTAGTATCTGATACTTTTGTCCATATTATGACCATTAATTGAAATAATTTTGTTTTGATAGCAAACTGAAGAAAACAATGTTCATCAATGACATGTCCAATCCATTAAATACTTCAGGTGAAGGTGTAAGAATCATCGGACAGTTATGATCTAACCTGTCTATAAAGCACAGCTGTTAATTTCATCTATTGCAACTGTTTATGTTCTCATCCATACAGACATATAATCAGATTTGGTTTGTATGTGTGAATACTATTAATTCCAGTAGCAGTTTCACAGAATAAATATGGGTTTTGTCTTAAAAAATTAATAATTTCTGAAAGAACACAGAAGACAGAAGTCTTCAATTGCCAGAATAATTTAAGTACAAATAAGAGGCATTGAAATGATAGAATCATTTAGGTCAAAAAGACCCTTGAGATCATCAAGTTCTACCCTTAAACTAACAATGTGAACTCTACCACTAAACCATGTCCCTAAGTACCACATCGACTCATCTTTTAAATACCTCTAGGGATGGCAGCCTCCTCCAAAGCTTGACAGCCCTTCCAGCAAAGACATTTTTCCCAATATCCAATCTAAACCTCCGCCCATGCAACTTGAGGTTATCTCCTCTTGTCTTATTGCCTGTTACTTGGAAGAAGAGATCAACCACCACCTCACTACAACCACTTTTCAGGTAGTTATAGACAGAGATCAGGTCTCCCCTCAGCCTCCTTTTCTCCAGGCTGAACAACCCGTGCTCTCTCAACCTCACAGGATTTGCTCTATAAACCCTTCACCAGCTTCCTTGGTCTTTTCTGGACTTGCTCCAGCACTTCTATGTCTTTCTTGTAGTGAGGGGCCAAAAAACTGAACAGAATATGTGAAGTGAGGCCTCACCAGCACCAAGTACAGTGGGACAGCCACTTCCCTAGTCCTGCTAGCCACACTACTTCTGATACAAGCCAGAATGTTGTTAGCCTTCTTGGCCACCTTGGGCACACTGCCAGCCAAGCCAACCACCGCAGCAATGAGTACCCTTCAGTCATCTCCATTGGGGTAAAGGATGAAGATCCATAGAGCAACCAATATGCAAGGTTTGCTGATGCAGTAGAAACCACAGAAACACTTGAGAACAGTCACACAGGAATAAGAGCTTTAAGAAAAAAAAAAAAAAAAGGAAAAAAAGAAGCAGGATCAATGACCCAATTGGTGTAACTACACCGACTCATGCAGCAAAGGCAACAAACAGTAGGACGTGGAAGCCATTGTGCAGTTGGAAAACTTTAACATAAAATCAAGATAGTCAAAGCGTTAACCACAGATGACACCATACAACTTCATTCCAGAAGTCTCACAGTGCTCCCTTCTGCCTAAAATTTCTCTTAGAAGTACAAAACACTACCTGACAGACCTACAAATCTTGGTCCAAAAATTTAATACTAGCATCTAAACGGAGCACATCATTCACATATCAGTTTAGCACCTGCTACCAGCCATGTTTGCCCAGAGCACGTAGGGTAGACTACAAGCATGGCAGAACAGCTAAGTTCCCTCTAACCTCTCAAATACTCAGTTATCCTCCTGGAGCATTTACCTAGTAAGATTAAATCACTGAAACTAAGTTAAAAAGAAGTTGCAAACAACGCACTTTCAGCTATTGAGTCAAACTCAACAATTTAAGCAGACACTAAAACTTCTGTAGCACACAGGGCTTTAAGGGCCTCATGAGGCAAGTATTACCTCAAACTTCTCAGAAACAACAGCTAATGAGTCTTTTGAACTCTTCTGAACTTGCAAATTTCAATCCGTTTCCACAGATGAGTTGTTACTGGTAATTTACATGCCTTCTGAAAAAAAGAAATAGTTCTCCATGAACTGTGGATTTTTCATTAGTGACAATACTCGATGTAAGTCCTCATTCTGCTTTTGTTGCAGAGCGTATCAGGACAAGACAACAGAACTTCAGCAATTCTGCATTTAGTCCTCAAAACCAAAGCAAAGGCTACTGTAACAATACAAGACTGTTCAGGATGCTGCTGGACAAAAAGGAAAAAAAAGAAAAAAAACCAAAGCCAGCAACAACCTCTGAAAGGGGTTGTACTGTTTTTGGTCGCACATCTCTCCATATACTCGAACAAGCTCAGAAGACGACAAACTTGCTTTCACTTTTTCACTGGCATTTGTACATTCTTGCTGATGCAAATCCCTCTTAGCATATTATTCCAGGGTAAGCAACAGTACAATGCAATCATATACTTGGGGTCAAAGAGGATTAATAACAGTAAAGCAATACAGCAAATTAATTAGATACTCCAATCAAGAGAGACTTTCATTAAAATAAGTTATTTAACTACCTAATAGCGTTCCATCATCACCCTCATTTCACAAATTGGGGCTGAGAAGTTTAGTTCCTAGAGCTAACTTTGCAGCACTAAGCACTGAATACATTACCCGAAGCAATGGCCTATCATGTGCCACAGGATTCACTTTTCACCTCCAGTCACACGCTAGAGAAGAGACTGCACCACCACCACAGTTGGAACAAGACAATATGCCGTCTACTAGGATGCTTTTGTTCAAGAGGGTAGTGTAATTCACAAACCAGCTGGCAACTCCTTATTGAGGTTCACTGAATCTTAGCTATACAGCTGTTCTTGGCAGTATTCTTATCTTTTCATAGGCAGCCACACAAAGCTGCCATAATTTTTTTCAAACCAGCTTCAGAACACAACACCCTTTTTCACTCCCTTCCAGAAAACAGCCCTCCCCCCTTCTTCCAAAGCATTGTCTTGATCACTCTTAGAAGTAACTTTTTTAACATGAAAAACATTAGAAAAAGCAGAACAGTTGATAAGTCTGGAATGCATAATGAATCAGAAGTAAAATTAGATGGTAGCCTTACATCCAAGATGTGGCAGGAGTTAAAAAATTATCATGAAAATTTTGAAATTATAGTAGTAAGTTAAGGCCGAACAGGCCATTTTGTTAATGGTAACAGACCATACAAACTCTTAGCACGAGGTTGGCAATTTAGGAAGGTTAGAATAAATCCGAACCCGATGCCTTCCTCCTAAGCAGTGAGGTTTTGCAGGGAACCACCGACTCCTTCTACATGTGAGCCACCAAAAAGCGACAAAGAAAGTTGCAAGCTGGGCAAACCAGGGAAATTTACAGAACGGCAAGGAAGGGCAGGGAAAGAAGAAGAAAAAAACTATAGCGGGGTACAGGCGGCGGCGAAGAGGGCGGCGGCGAAGAGGGCTGCCCCGCCGGAGCGCAGGCCGGGCGCTGCCTTTGTGTGGTGCCCGTCGCCCCCGGGACCCGC
>VZRU01004518.1:229515-289658 GCA_013398155.1 Pedionomus torquatus | reverse complement strand
CCGGCCGGTCGCAGGGGGCTACCGAGCTCTTCTTTTTTGGCGACTTCCCTCCCCTCCCCCTGCCGTGGCTAATGTCACGCGAATAATAAGATTATCTGGATGTTGCCTGGGTGTCCACTCATCCTGGTGGCAGTCAGACTCACGCGGCCCCAAAAGTCAGATTTATTTACTTATTTATTTATTCCAAATTACCTTTCCACGTTTTTCCCCCCCTTCTTTTCCCTTTTTTGGCCTTATTTTGACATTAATGGGAATTTCATGCTCATTAGACGTTTAGCCCAAAGCCTGTGGATGCGTGATGGAAACTTATGACGTCACCCAAGACAGCAGGACAAAGCTGGGGGCTGCGTACCTCCATCTGTCTCTTGAAAGGAGAGCTCTCCGGAACACTGGGAAATGTTATTGCGGGCTCACGGAATTCACTGTCATGTTCGGAGCCTAAGGATGGCAGCGCAAGGCCATCAGCGCTCAGACAGACATACACGCAAATGTCTCCCCTTCTAAGTAAGCCCCCCTTCAACTTACGTTTTTTTCAACAGCAGGACCTAACTGAGGTTTTTATTACTTAACAACATAAACAAACAAAAGCCCCTCCAGATTTATAGTGAGATGCCATTGATTTTTTTTAGTTCCTGCGCTCTTCGGTTGTTTGCTTTTTTTTATAAGTCCTGTGGGCCTACAAATGAGGCAGAGCCATCAGAAGATGGTCCTGCGTCAAGGCTTAGGTAGCTTCCCAGGCTTGGTCACCCTACAAGGAGGCCGGGACCTTTCCCGTTCCTGTCTTCCGCAGGGAGCCATGGAGCTTTGGTAAAACCAAGCAAAGGTCTCGCTACCTCCATTCGCCCCAGTCCCTGCTGGGAACCATGTGGCTGCAGCTCAGGAGGGCTGCCTGGCCGAGAAGCAGAGGGGCAGGGGTATGTCCTCAGCAGCAGGCAAGGTGTGGCACAAGTCTGTCCTCAGTTTTCCAAGCCCTGTCTTTAGTTTGTCATGCTCATCTGACGCAGCCCAGATGCCCTGGCCATATTCCTACCACAGCATCTGAACCTCGGGCTTGGAAAGCCATCCAGTGCCCTCTGGGCACCACCCGGCCAGCTTATCCTAGGCTGGCCAGAGCCTGGCCATGCAACGTTCTTCTGCCAAGTGGGCAGGGAGACAGAGCTGGGCAAGAGAGGACGAGGTGGCGGGGAGGGGAAATTACATTGCAACCTCATACGGATACAGTGAAGTTACTTCCACTCTTTTTTCATTAGGCACAGCCTGTACAGTGTAAATCCTGCAGGACCAGCTGAAGAAAGCAGGTCTGAGCAGCCAGAGATGCCTACCTCTCCTTGATTTCTGAACCTATGGCCAGTCCAACTGCCTGCCTGTAGCCGTGCCTGAGCAGCAGCAACGGGCAGGCACGGTCTCAGCTCCGCCAGGAAGCCGGGCAGGCTGCAGCTAGCCCCCAGGGAGACGGGGTTAAATATTGATGTAATGCTTGCTGAGAACTTAAAGTGAAGTCTATCAAGGAGGGCATTTATTTCAAGCTATGCTTGGCTAAGGGGAGCCAACAGAGAACCCAGGAGAAAGACTTGGGTGTTTTTCAATTAAAAAACAAACCAAACTGTAAAGTGCTGGTAGAGTAAAAGAAGAGTGAATCGCTGCTCTGCCCATTACGTTAATTTTGGCTTTTGTGTAACATAAGATCCCAAAGCAGCCACGTATAAAACTAATCAACAGGTTTTTAAGAGTCTTGTTTTCTTGGTTTCATAACCCGTGACGCAGCGCCGGCGATCAGTGTCAGTGCTGTGGCCCTGCAGCTCCAAATGAAGGAAGCCAGAGCTGTGGTTTCTTACCCTCATTAAAATGGAAACCCAAACCTGAAACAATCAAAGTCGAGGGCTAGTAGGGTTGGCCTACTGTGGAGATAATGGGATCATAAGACAAAATATTTTGCATTTTAAAAGATGAAAGCCATTGTTATTTTTCTAGTGCTTCATCATCGTGTATTGTGTTGGTAACTGTTTCTAACTGTGCTTTCCCTCCACACCATGTTTTTCTGTTCTCTGATTATGCAGATAAAAGTAAGCTTTCTTGAATAAGCAAAACATTCAAAGATGAATAATCGGTTCTACTTTTATGTAGCTGTAGTTAAATAATTCTCTTCACGAAAAAAAAAGTCTGAAATACAGATTAATTATTTACTCCAGTTAGGAACTGTAAAAAATGTGGATCTGCTAATCCGTTCATTAAGTTTTTAAGAGAATTAATATACAAAATTTTGATATAATAGTGAAAACTGAACTGGTGTTTTAACTTGGCTAGATGCCTCAAGACTATTTGGATACAGCTGCAGTATGCAATTCTTATGTTGCAATACGTGACATGGCAGGCGCTAGTTCTGCAACACTTAGAAATATGTCTGGCTTTCCTATTACGAGTTGTCCCACCAGACAATTCCTGGTGGGAAAGTAAAGACTTCTAGCGCACCATCATCATAATCATTATTATTAGTAGTATTAATAATAATAATATTTAGCACCTCTATAGCAGCAAACTTTGATTTCTGTTTTGTAAGCATCTTTACCATACTTCATATTTTTCAGAGAAATGTTCTCATAGAGTCAATTGTGAGCAACTGCTCCACAGCATCAAAAAAAGGTTTTGCATTTAGCCACTTGTTAATACCAAGAGTTTCAATTTTAAAAGGAAATTCTGATTGACTAAGATATTTTCAGGAACCGAGACCATCGCTGGTGTTTGGTTTTTTCTTTCCTTCACATATTACTTTGTTAATATTTTTGGACCAGACTGAAAGCTTTTGCTTAATTCACAAGCACTTGTGCAAACAGACCTCTTGAGTAAAACAACAGCATCAGAAATCAAAAAACACAGCGGGAGACCTCATCTCAAAGATTTCAGGAAGCAAAACTGTCAAAAATGTTACGATTTTGCAAAGCAAGCATGATCTGATCCTTTTCCCATCCTCTCTACCCTTTTACGCTCCATAGTTTCCTTCACGTGGCTTGTAATACCTGTGCTTTTCAGCAATGTTTTTTCATCCACCTTTTTGAGATGAGAAGATCTAAATTCCTTTGGCTCTAACAGGAATTTGATCTAATCTAATAGCAATGCAATTGTTTATGATAAGAATTTTGATGCTGTTATGGTGTTGCAGAGGTTGCAAACTGGGATGCACTATTCATAGCTTATTCCCTGTGCCATTATACAATCGATGCACATCCTCCGCTGCTCAGGGACACCGCGTATTAAGTAAGCATTATGCCGAGTGTATTTTTGCCTCTTTATATAAGATGATAAGAATGTATTCAGTGGTTCTTCAAAAGATTTAAATAAGATAGGGAAACCCTCCTATTTACTTCATGGAAGATACCGTGTAGTGTGTGGAACATGTGATTGTTATTATTTAAGGTAAAATAAATCGGAAACTTTGATGTATGTAATCTACACTCCTCTGATCTATTTAGTGGGCTGACACAAAGGTCTGAGCTAGCTATATGGGTCCCTTAGGATCCTCAGATGGAACAGAGATTTTTTTATGTTGCTCTAATTTACTTTTAGAGACAGATTGGCCTCCTGCCAGTCTGGGATAGAAAGAAGAGGGAGATGATCATCTCGTTCCTTCTCTTCCTTCATCCATGCAAAGTTGCATCTTCCCAGCTGTGCTGAATCAATGCCTGGGGCAGCTTATGATTTCAAGCCTTTTTGTCCTCCCATGAAAGATTTTAGAAGAGAAAGTGGTTCTACTCAAGAGCTGGCTTCAGAGAGTAAAACACCTAGAGAATTAGTGGGATCGGATCTCCTGCAGAGATGCCAGACTTACACAGAGTATGTGCTGGGGGTGTTAGAGATGATAGCCGTGCATCATCTCCCTGAGCTGCTCAGTTCTTGAGGTATGCGAGTCCTGAGCATTGCGATGGTGCTGTGAGATGTCTTCCCTTGTGCTGTGAGGATAACCATACCTTCTGGAGCCAGCAGCAGGAGCAGCCTGCTAGCATACTTCTCAAAGTAGCTAAAGCAAGGTGGAAACTGGGAGCCTACCCTTGGAGAAGACCTAATCTTCCTGAAGAGTTCTTGTCAATAGAGATTTATAGGAAGACCCTGGGGGAACCTTGTCAGGGAAGCCTCAAGGAGAGCCCAGTCCCTCACATGCAGAGCAAGCCAAAAAGAGTTTCATGGAACAAGGCAAGCAGCTCGATGCAGGTGGGACCAAATGTCTGCATCGCACCAACATAAGCCTCCAGATGCCTCTTGGAGCTGGTCCTAGGCTGGTCCCACAGACTGCCTGGCAGCGGTCAGTTGGAGCTCCTTGGACACACACCTAGGGGGCACCCGCTGGGTTAGTTTCAGTCAAAGGGTTCTTCTTATGCTCAGGAACTGCTCTGCTCTGCATACCAGCGCTAGGGGAGAGGAGATTCATTCCACAAGTGCGCTCCTGATTCAGACTAAGACTGATCTAGATGCAGCCTGCAAAAGTTCCCTGTCCTCTACCAACATCTAATTGTATAATATTTTACACTTTAAAAGGCTCTTCTTAATTCAAGGGGATTAGTCAGGATTTAAAGCATAATTCAGAGTTGGAAAATGCAAGACATATGGATTACTTCCCTTGCCAAATGCAAAATTTTTGGTTCAAGAATTCTAAAATGCCTTTTCTTTACTCAATCTCTATGGCTACTGAAGGGCGCAAGGTATGCTCTGTCATTTCTGGATGCAAGCTGCTTTTTTGGGGAACAATGAATAGAGGGGTGAAGTTTTCTTAAAAAAACCATATACGTGACCTCATTGGCCTCTACAACTACCTGAAAGGAGGTTGTAGAGAAGTGGGTATTGGCCTCTTCTCCCAAGTGAAGGACCAGAGGAAATGGTCTGAAGCTGCAGCAGGGGAAGTTCAGATTAGATATGAGGAGGAATTACTTTACTGAGTGGTCAGGCACTGGAACGGCCTGCCCAGGTCGGTGGTGGAGCCACTGTCCCTGGAGATATTTAGGAGATGTGTAGATATGACACTTCAGGGCATGCTCTAACGCCCGAGATCGTAGGGGGGGTGTGTGTGTAAGACTTGGTGATCTCAGAGGTCCTTTCCAACCATGACAACTCTGTGATGCTAATGCTGGCAGGAAAGTAACCTGACTGGGAGTGCCTAGTGGTGTCATGGCCAAACGAGCTCCTGTGATTACTCAGTACACAGAAAGGCACATGTAAGGAAGGAGAACAGAGGTTATACGTCTCTGCTTGGCACTGGTGGTGTGGCTACTACTAAAGCAGTCCCATTCAATTATCTGCACTTCAAGAAGGATGATAAATTGGAGGAACTACAGAGAAGAGGACTGATAATAATGAAAGAATTGGAAAATGGCTTACTTTTAAAGATAGCGTTCTCTTTAATTTATCAATGAAGTATCTCAACCCTCTAGAAGAACAAATGTGTGGGAAAAGAGCTAGCAGAGGACTCGTCAATCTGTCACACAAACATAGGGACATCTATAGCTCAAAGTTATAGACAAAGCAGCAGGTTTTTAAGGACAGAGAAAATTAACCAGTGAAACAATTGGTGTGGACAGTCTTTAACTGGAATCTTAAATCAAGCACTGCTACTGAATTTGAAAAGGCACCAATAAGTCCTGTGGTTCATAATATCATATGCTCAGAGTAAACTAGCACAATAGTGTTTTCTAGCCTTAAAATCTTCAAATGTAGACTCCTGAGAAGATGTATTTTTGAAGAGCCAAAACTCTGGCTGGCTAACTATTTACCTATCAGTCTATTTAATAAAACCGCTGTTGATACTCTGCCAGCTGGGAAGTTTTATTTTGCCTTCCGAGGCACATTATTTCTACAGGTGTGTACAAAGTGACTGTCTTTCTGTTTTTAGTGGGAATAGCTTTGTATAAAACAAACATTTTCCCTGAAGTTTTTGGATTTTTTTTTTTTTCATATTCCAAAAGTTTTCGCTAGGATTTTGTCCAAGAAAGAAGAAATAAATAATAATAAAGAAGTGTGTTATCCAAACCCTTTGCTCTAGCAGTAAACCAAACCATTACAAGAGCAATGAGTCAGATCTGCTTTTCAGTTTTAATTTCCATGTGGCTGTAGTTGACTTCATACACGTTACAGCCTCTCTTCACAGGAGCCAGTGCTCTGCATGGGCATGAATAAAAATGTGTGAGAAGGAGAAGAAACTCAGCTGACTTTCTATGATTAAATTTAAAATACAGTACTAGTAAATGTTTAAAAGACAGTATTACGGTATTCAAAATGCAGTACAAATGAATATTTAAAAATTCAAAATAAACTTCCTAATTCCACACTTTGGCCAGCTGTATTTTAAAACAAAGTATTTAAATTAAGACATACAGGTACCAAATCTATTTTTAGACTCTGTCTTGTTCCCCTTAAAATCAACTGTGGCTTTGCCATTACTGCAATGGGAGTCTAATAAGGCCTTTCACTTTCAATACCTTTTAACTACTGGAGAAACAGTGGATACAGAGATGAATGCATCACTAGTAAGTAAACTTTTTTTGTACTATTGCAGTTCCTAAATAACACCGTGGGTCATTTGAAAGACTGAGCAACAGGTTCAATAAATCAGCACACATCTCAATTACAACCAAAATGATTCCTTAATTTTTTACTGTACTTTACTTACTCTCAAATCAAGTAGTACTACTTAATCTGTCAGTGCTGCGAAGTGAGAGGTTCCTCTCTCCCTCCCTCCCTTCCTTCCTCCCTCCCTTCCTCCCCCTCTCCAAGTCACAACATAAATGTCATTGCATTAGCCCTCCGGGTAACCTATGTTTTGCTGCAGCCCTGCGCCACACAAAGACTACGGTTCCTCCCTTTCAGTGGATCCTACAGTGCTGGTTTTCTCTCACTAGTTGCAGGATTTCCTTTAGTGTTGGTATTCGAAACATCAGTTAGGAAAGGTAATAGGAACGAGGTAGTCCCCGCATGCCCCTTGGCCATCTCCTTTGAATATCTTCCTAACATGGCTAAGTTTAACTACACGTTTTTAGACTTCCAAAATCAGACTTGACAGCTTGGGCTTCAAACTATAGCTTCCTCTGCATTGTGTCACGGTAAATTTGTGACTGGCAGTATTTTCACAAGCTGCAGATGCTTATGATTCCTCTGTGTAATTGGCTCTGTGTAGGCTGCTGGCTTTTTTCTTTTTTTCTTGATAAAGAGGGGAAATATTAAGAGGACATAACAGACTACATTGTGTTGTATTTTCTGCACCAAGTTCTTTTGTTCTTTTATTTTCAAGACTCTAAACGTATCATTTAAATTAAATTAAAATTTTGTAATGAAGGATGCAAATCTGTGAGTCAGCTTGAAATACTTTGGATCATTTACATAAAATTCTTCATTAGAGATGTCTTTCCTTATTGCCCTTAATATAGAATTAGCTCATCAGCCTTTTTTTTTTTTTTTTTTTAAATATACTAACCACGTAATTCTCACTAACTTAACTAAGTTAGGTCTCTATTTCTGTCAACCATGAAAGACTGGAGAAAACATAACTGAGATATGGAAGGTAAGCCCAGAATTTTTTTCATAAATATATCAGAATTGGAACTGAAAGTACCTGTGGCTATCTAGTGATTAAACTTACTATGGTTCTTTTTGTTAAAAAAAAAAACCAACAAAACTTCAATTTGAAAATAACCATTGCATACATTATCAAAAATTAAATGCTCTTGAAAAAAAGTTTAGATGGAAAATCAACATTTTTATATGACTTCTAGTGTAACACTAATTGCAGTGTTTTCCATTTATACATGTTAACAAATTTAGATCAAGCCCTCTGTGATAAGAATAGAGGCAGTGTCTTTGCATACTTACTGTACATGTTTGTACGTTTATTCACTTGCTTCCCTATTAGGACTTGAAGGGGCCTGATACTGAAATTACCCTGAGGCAAAAATACTTCACCCACTATGCAAGGATTTTTGCAGCACAGGGATACTGTCAGGTTAAAAAGATATCAACTGAAATGGCGTCTAATTTCAGCAGTAAGCAGAATCAGCTTCAAGACAAGGATGAGACCGTGTTATCGTTCAAGATGATTGCTCTGCAACTTCCCAGATACAGAAAAAAATGTTGGGTGTTTGTTTTGTGTTTTTTTTAATGGACTCTGTGTTCTATAAATCACAGTCACTCCAGATGAACTTGGGCTTAATTTGGAGTAAGAGCAGCTGCAAGATTTTCAGATATCACACAATTCCAAAACAGTCCACATTTGCGCTCATCAATGTTTATATTTACTGTTGCAAGAGTAATGAGTAGGCCAGCTAGAAAGATTTAACCGCAAGCTAGGGCCATGTGAGCGTTTGCAACTGCAGCGTGGTCACTAAACACACTATCATTCCTTTTTATCTCTTTCCTTTTCCTAGTGCCAGGAGAAGCTAACCGTTTTGCCTTCCATGAGGGTGAGCTTCCCCGGATGCTTTCCGATTGCTTGCAAAGGCAGGGATTGCCTCAGCCTTTCTGGTGGGGTGTACGTTAACTTCGCTCGTTACCGTCTTTCACTAAGTCTACAACTTGTTGTAAAACAAGTAAATCATCAGATTTATCAAGCGCAACAGTTGTGGAAGTACTTCTTTTTCACTATTTGAGGGCGAGTAAATAAAACGAGTATTTATGGCTGTGTATTTGCACACATCAGTAAACACACAGATAGAACACACAAACACGCTGCCTTTCATACCTTGGACTGAACACATTAGCATTAGAGTCCAGCGGAAATCAACGGGACCAATGTGCCAACAGTCCTTCACTGCATTCTAACGGTTCAGAGAGAAAGGCTCTGTTGTTCCAGTTGCATTGCAAGATTTCTATTGTTTAGTGATATACTAAGACCCTTATTAACATCCATCCAATTATCACCACATAGCCTTTATTTCTCAGCAGTAATCAGGGCTTGAAGCTTGGGATTAATCTGTGTTCTGTCCCTGATCTACCCAAACCCAGGAACAGAGCAACAATCACTTCTTTATGCTTTTCCTTCATTTGGAGGGGAGCAAATAAATGTTTTCTTGAGGGTTTCTTTTGGCTCGGAAGATGCTGTAGTGACCGAATTGTAGAGAAGCTATTTCCCCTTGTAATCTCTAGAACTAAACAAAAAGCCCTTCAAATTGTCATCAGTTTACTGTACTTTAAAAAACCCCAACAGTCATTGGCTTACTTTATTTAATATTAAAAAAAAGCAGCAAAGAAACCTAAAAAAATCCAAACAAAAAAAACCAACCACACCCCAGACCCCAAAAACTTTAAATGTAGCTACACCATGGGGGCAGAGGGCGTGCATGTATGTGTAGAGATGCACACACATATTTGCCTCAGAGAAAGGTACGTTTCGACGAGGATCCTCTCATGGAGGATCAAATTGTAGAATGAACCCTCACGCTTGGTAGATCTGCTGGAGTAAGACAGGACAAGTTTTGTGAAAGCCTGGGTCACCAGCGTGGAGAGCTGTGCCACCACGCTGCACCCGTGCCCTGCTCGGTCGGTGTGAGCTCCTGTGCAGGTACTTGTGAGCAGCAACTGGAGAAGACCTGAACTCATCCAACAATACAACATCCTTCTCAGATCAAACCCTACCATACTCATCCCTCAAAAGTAAACTGAAGAAGAGAAAACCAAGGGGCTTGACTACACTAGAACGGTCACAAGTTTAGTTTTAAGAGAAATTTGTATTACTTAGAGGTCATTGCAGCAGTATGCCTTCCCTTCAGGAAGGGTTGGAGCTCAGTGATCTTTAAGGTCCCTTCCAACTCTGACCATTCTATGATTCAAAAAAGAGAGCAAAATCCCTTATTTTGGTAAGGGACAAGAACTTACAGTGGTTTGAAAAAAACATACCAAAATATCACATTCTTATGACTGTAATTAAAGCAAAGGTTTTTTTTCTATTGTGGATCAGTCTGAAGTGACTGCTCAGGGGCAGCAAAGAGAACAGGTACCCAAATGATGCCCCAGAACCTCTTTCCCAGCTACTGGAAAATACCCCCTTCCCTTTTCCTCTGCGTCAGAAATGTTTTAACATGCAGGGAGGATGTCCAGAAGAAGTGCAATGCAGCAGAGCTCCATTAAAGCCAATGGAGTTCTTTCCATTTATGGGAGCCACAGGGCTCATCCCTAATTTCTTTCTGCAGAAGGACGTGCAAAGCAGATTTTAGATATTTATTATGAAGTGATGGACAGCTTCCAGGCTTTGATGTACCAACTAGAGATGGTCCTAGATTAGAAAAGAATGACCAAGAGAGAAATGGGTATCTTGTAGGTGATACCTAGTTTGTTTTATTTTCTCTCCCAAATGGAATTTTGCACTTTTATTTTTGCAGTGAATGTAAGCATCTCATTGGCACGATTGTATTATTCCTAAAATGGGTTGCTAATACTTGAGAAATGCTATCAACAAAAAATGGAGTCAAGTAAAATGCTTGTAATTATCTCTAAAATTAGTACCCCTTTAAAGAGTGTATTTACATGACCCATCAACAGATCGCTCTAAGTACTTTCAGTACTTTTACTTGTATTTAGCAGAACAATTTCCTTGCCGAAGTGCACCAATGAGTGGGAGAGATTGCAGTTAACAAAGTAAATTAGAAAGAAATATTTTGACATTTATTTTTTTTCCCTAGACTTTCTGTAGGATTTGGAAAGAAAAAAAATAAACCTTTGACTCCGAGTTCAGAAAGATCTCTCCTACATTACACTAGCCGCCTTTCTGGTTTAAAACAAAAGCCTCTGCTGCTGTGAAAGAGCATAAGCTTGAAAAGGAGAACAATATAAAGTCCAGTGGGTTCCAGATTCTCTCTATCGACACTTCTCTAGTTTCTGAAAGTTTTAGGTTGGAGTTCTGGATTTATTAGAATCCATGGTAGAATTACCACAGGCAAAATTACTATAGGCATAACAATACACTTTTAATCTTAAAGGGTTGGCTTTTGGGGGGGCGGGGGGTTTGGGTTTGGTTGTTTGGGTTTTTTTAATTAATCAAAGTCAGCGCATTAGAGAATATATGCAATTTCATTCCATTAAAAAAAAAAAAAAAGCAATAACCAAAGAAAATAGATAATAAACGAGCATACCAAAGTAAAACTGGAATTGCATGAGCATATATCGTAAGAAATGAGCAATTTTCTTTCCTAAAATGGTGGACAAAGTCACTATTAAAGTAAAATGTGATGTGTGGGCACACTTTGTCAATGAGGCAAAAGTATTTTAATTTGTATTTACATTTTTGTTTCCATTTATGTTTTAGGATTTTTTTTTCTTCCCCTCTCTCATTAGGATTCTCTAAGCTCAGTAGGACCAAACGCTATGATTTCTTTTGTGAGAAGGATGTATGGCTGCTGAATAATTTATATTGTATTCATAAGATAATTCATAAGTGCTGGTGCTTCTCACACACCCCCACCCCCACCCCCCAAATCTGAATGCTTTCTACATTAATAATGCATTCATCCTCCTGATCCCCTGTGAAATAAGGTGAGGGTATTACCTTACAGAGAAAGTAGCAAACACATAAAGCAATGGGGTATTTGACTGTAGTTACAACAACCTGGTATCGCTCAGGAAGTTTTGATGGCAAATCATTAAGTTTAAAGCGGGGTACGTGTGGTGCGGATCTGTGGGCAGTTACTGCAGATGCAGGTGGCACGAGCAACCATTAGGGACCAAGTTATGGAGTATAAACTCAGCTCAGTCATGTGGATACATATCAGGAAAGATAACTTGGATTTTAGTAGCACTTCCTATCTACTTGCCTGGGGAACAGGCAAAAAAATGGAGCTGGTGTGGGATGAAGTGGGTAGGATGGGAAGTACAGTTGATGTTCTGGTGGGCAGGGCTGGGGTTCAGGGTGGCACGGGCAGGTTGGAGAACCAGGCTAACAGGAGGAAAGTGAAGTTCAATGGAGACAAAAGCAAAGTTTTGGCCCCAGGGCTGGACCAAGTCCCTGCAGCAGAAACCTGAGGGGCAAGAGAAAGTTGATGGTGGGCAGGAGTGGGTCTGGCAGGGGCACGCAGGGGACTGGACCCCACCTCACTCGAGGAGAGGACAGGGACACAGCGTTAGTTTAGTTTGGAGAAGGGGAGGTATTTGACTCCCTGCAAATACCTGCTGGGAGAGGAGGGAGAAAAGTGTCCCAACTTTGAATTTGTCCCTGCGCTGTCTGGGGGCTAGGACAGATGACCCCCTTTTCACCCAAATTTGTGTGAGTCTGATTCCAAGTTCACTCTGCTGGAGCTCGGGGGCTGGAGCGAGAGCAGCATCTCTGTTACAACAGGATATCCTCAGGAGTCTAGTTTCTGAGACTCATGTCACGGCGAAGTGTTTGTTTTACTTTACCCTAAGAGTCTGCTGAAAGGTAAAACCGTCCTACACATGCTATAGGGGAAGGCAGGAGTTCAACACTTCCAACAACAATAAAAAAGGAGAATGTTTGTTTAGAAATCTGAGCATGATTTTAATGGCCTAATATTAATCAGCCAGGTTTGAAAATGATGGTCAAATTATAAATAGAGCTGAGAGGCACGGCGTACAAAAATACAGTTGTATTTGCATTATAAATTTTATATAAATAGAGGGTAAAAAAAGCCCTGAAATTCTTCAGGCTTGAATTTCAGCTGCTCTGTTTATCTGAAACCTGGTCTTTCCCTTGTTATTTTTCATTCCTCTGCCTGTGAAACCTGGGTTGGGACTGACCACCTCTGTCTCGCACTCCCAGTTCCTCCCTCTCCAGCCTTTACAGCCCTGTAACTGCTAATTTGCTTTGCACAAGAGAGATCAAGAACAGGTTCGATGTTCCCAATTGCCATCTGCCCTCTTCCATGCTAAAACCTAGTGCGGGACCATTAACAGGTGGGTTCCTGCAGAGGTATTTGGGTCTAGCATGGCCGCAGCTGCCCGGACAAATATATTAGCTGGTTAAACTTTTTAAGCATCCCTGTTCCATCCTGTGCTTGCCTGTGTGCAAACTGCAACTGCTCAGATCCCCTGCTAGCTTGGAGGCAGCTACCATGACTGGCAGCAAGACCCTGATTTTGCTCTGCATTTGCAGCTCCTTGCACCGGCTGAATTTGTAGCCTGCTCGTTACTTAATCAGCTTCTGAAGGAACAAGCATGGAAAATATTTTTTTTTTTCTTCTGGAGCTTTCTTTCACTGAGTTTTAGACATTATCTGTCAAAGAAAATTAATCAGGCATAGTATGAGCTATGCTGCCTACTTAGCCCTTCCTATCTGTCCTCTGGCTTGCATTTTCCTTCTTGTGTCTCTGTTGCTGCTACTATGCTGGTTTCTGCTCTTGTATTCTTCCTAAAGTGCTTTGACATTTGTGTGTTTATTCCCTAAATTGTACCAGCATGTTCCCATTGAAAATAAAGTACCGTGTTGTATTGTTCCTGATACCGCTTGGAGTTTACATAGATTAATGTTCGGTAGAGTCGGTAGCGCTGCCATAGGTGCCTTGAATGCCAGGATCCTGCTGGGTGCTGGGTGGCTCTGGGGGAAGCCCTTGGGGCACCCTGGTGTTGGGCATGCAGGGGTTCGGCTGTGGCCAGCAGCTGGTTACTGGGCTTCTCACTTTTGGGTGAGACATGTGGCTGCTGACACCAGTGGACACTATTGCATTGCCTTTGGTAAGAGCCAGTCTGGATCTGCATAGGCTTTGGCAGAAATGTAATTCAGCTCACAGAAAGGTTTTCTTATTTCTGGAAGGCTTCTTACTCCAACAAGTTGTGAAGCAAGTGGCCTGAATTGTGAATTGTATTTCTCAGCCCTAAGTAAGAATATTCTGACTTGAAATGACTGACTTGGGCAAGAGGGAAACTTGCTATACAGGGGCTGATAATAAAACATAGCACCTTTCCCTTGAGTTTGGCATCCATTCAGCCACCTGTAAGGGTACAGTTACAGACTGGATTGCTCCTTGCTCTTCCTACCACTATCTTTCCTGCCCTAATTTGCTCTTGGTGGGGGCATCAGATCCAGTTTTTCTATGCACGCAAACATATGGATTCAAGATGCGGGGTGGCCTTGCAGAACGATATTGTATTTTTTACTTTCTCTGAAACTGAATAAGCAATTGTCACAATCCAAGCTATTGTGCTGAACTAGAAAAAAAAAAAAAAGGTTATAAAATGGGAGACCGTGTATGGGTGGCAAAACCGGGCGCTAGGTAAATGTGCAGACCAAGAATACGCTTCTTAAATAGGCAACAGAGAATCGGAGGAAACGCTTTCAGTTTACATTCAAGTACATTATGAGACTGTTTATAGGGCCCAAAAGAACTTTCCGAGCATTAACACATGCAGTGTGAGACACAGAGGTGGTAGAATCTATATAAAGGTGAATAGACACGTAAAACCAGAATAACTTGTTAGCATTTACATTGTTGCTGCCTTGAGGCTACGGCAACTATTTCACCCTCCTTTTAGAAATTCATTCAGCATTTTTTTTCTGTGGGGTGGATTCAAAGACAGCCTTTTTTAAGGTCAGGGAGCAATGTCAATGATAAATCAAGCTAATCTTATGCTATTCTTTCAGAATAATGAAGGACACATGTGAGAACCCTATAGAAAAAGGTACTGTTACTAATAATGGATTATGAAAGGGGGAGGGGAAGGCTGGGTTTATATTCTTTTCCCTTCTCTTTAATTGTAAAGATCAAATGGGGTATCTATCTCTGGTTCTATATATTAGTGTCATGGGAGAAATTAATCTCTTATCATCCTTTCCTAGGCAACTCCTCGGAGTCTCCAGACTTCTGGAGAAAAAAGAAGAGGAGAAAATTATGACAGCAGAAAAATCTATGCAAATAAATCCTGAGTAATGAGAGGGAAGGTGAGCTTTATTCACACTGTTTGGCTTTGACTTTTAACTCAAGTACTGAAAAACACTCAGGAGAAAATTTATCTCTCTGTCTTTCTTCCAGGCAGAAAAAGTTCAAAGCAAACATGTGAGGTCTCTGATGAGTCCTGGAGCAAAGTTATAAGAGAATTAGCCATCCTGGTAGATTAAAGGTGAAAAAAAAAACAAGAAGAAAATACCTTCCTCTTACACAGTTTATCATGCATTTCAACTTCTTCATAACTTGTGAAACATGCCAATTAACAGTTTATCTTTTAGAACATTCTTATCTAGATTTTTTGAACAAATAGAGAATTGGATGGGCAATCCATCTTTTTATTACTTTTTTCCCACATTAGGGAGTGCTATACATTTCCACAAGCCATAGCAAATGGTCCCATTTGCTGTGGGATTTGCTCTCAGCTGGGACACAGACTGTGGCATGTGTTTACTACCCAAAAGATGCCTGTTTTACAGCAGGGGAATCACTATGCATTACTATCTTGCTTTAAAATCCCAATATTTTAAAATAAGTATAATAATAAAAGAAAGGATTATAAAATACAGGGTTCACTGCACTGCACTTCAGTGAGGCCAGCACTGAACTTTACAAGAAAAAGTGATTTACCCAAGTATTTTAGGATAAAACCAGAAAAGAGTTTTTTCCTTGAGGGTTTTACTGTGGTGGGAGGGGTGTGAAGGGAGGAGAGAAAAAGCCCCCTTTTTTAGTTATAATAACAACAAAATAACCCTCTTTTTGGGGGCATGGTGGGCTCTAAGGTAGATCAGAAACAGAGGGAGGGAAAAAAGATGTCTGTTGACTCATCCTATACACCACTGCATCCTGACTCTCACGATGTACCCATTGAATGGATTCTTTGATTTTAAAGTAAGTCCAGCTTTTCAACAAGTGTGTATTCCTATGAATCCCCTGAAGTCCATGGAACCATGGCACTAAGAGTAGTTGAAACCTTGATCTTGTAAACGTTTGCCTTTGTCTGTCTACATCACTGCTTTTCCATTTTGTGTTGCCTATGGAAATTCAATTAGGTGATTTTTTTCATGGCATTCAGTTACTGCTTACATTGTCATCCCCCAAGATAGCTTCAACACTCTGTATTTATTCACAAGTAGGATTTATTTAACATTTAGGGTTTATTAATTTTATCATGAAACCTTAATGGCTACTAGAACACGGTCTATACCTGAAGGGACACGCATATGAAATTTAAATGGCAAACCCTGTTGCTGGAGGTGTTCTGTGTGCCACAGAAAGCGTTCTATTCCCAGTCTATTTAAACCAGCTCTCCAAACCAAGATGTGTTGATAAAAGAAAGACATGCCTTTTGCTTGAACAACTGCAGCTCTAGTCAGCTTTTGCTAGCTGCATCATTTGAAGGTAAACTAACAAAACGCTCTCATTTTTGCTTCAGTCTCAAAGTAAAGCTCCCTTAAAACTTTTAAAAATGAATAAAAAGAAAAAGAAAAGAAAAGAAGAAGAGAAAGGAGATAATGGTGATACCTGCACTTGGTTGCTGTCATGTAAGTCAAGTAAAAAGAAATTACACCTACTCGGGGTGGAGCGGTGATTCAGACGGTTCACCTTTAAGTTGAAGAGCCTCTAAAAAGAAATCTGGTTCTGTTTCTAAGTTGATGCTTGTGGGAGACTGACATTAACACTTTGCACTGAAGAAACTATTCTCTCGGGCCCTTTTCACAGCTGACTAAACACAAACAGTGCAGGTTTGACAAAGAGCCACAGACAGCAGGACAGATTACAGCCCACGCTGAGTGAGGAGCTTGATTCAACAAGGTAAATGAAGGTCAGATTAATCACGGATCATATTTCCCCGACCCACTGAAGCCCTTCCATTACATTATGCATGTCATTGTGCTACATTTCCAGAATGTGAGCCCAAAGCCTGGATTCTCCACCAGCCTCATTAGCCCTTAGAGCAGACTCAGCTGACTCTGAGGTCCATACCCGTGCCACCTCTACTGCACGAGCAGTCAGTGTAAAAAGACATTAAAAGAACAAGAGAGCAGCTCAAGTTTAAAGGTGTCAATATCTCTTTCCTAGCTCCGTTGCCGAGCCACATTAACCATGACACGAAAGATTCCTTTACCTAACAGGGCAGGTGTGTACTTTAAAAATTACTTGACAGTTACTTTGGATAGATGTTTTAGTTGCTTAGGTCACCTAATTTGGGCTTCAAGTCGGAGGTAACAGCTAGTATAAATCTCTAATTTCCCTGCTCTGGTATTGCTTTAAGATAACACTATCTGCTCCCTTACATTTTTTCCCAATTACTCTATAAGATTTGACTGCATTTAAGGAGATAAGGACCGCAGGAAAAGCTCTTGACATTCAAGACTTCAAGCCAAATATTTTTTATAAAGATCTCTCTCACACCATGAATATTAAGTATTTATAGCCATACTGGGCCAAGAAGGCGGCAGCGCTCAGGTACTTCAACTGGATTATTTCTATAAAGCTGGCAGACCTTCTGACTGTTTTAATGACAGCATAACTCCATTCACTTAATGTGATTCAGAAAAAATACGACAAGTGGCCGTTTAAGCTCTATTTCTCTGTTTCCCAAATCTGCCTGAAAACTCTGGGAAGTCACAGTAACATACCTGGAGGCAGCTAACAGGCGGGTGTCTGCAGGCTGCAACAGGGGGTTCTTGCAGAATGTCTCACAGGGCAGCGTGGGGGGCTACACCGGCTGCTACTACTTCCAGCAGTCAAACTCCCTTTGATAGCTTTGTCTGACCCTGCATGGTTCAGGGTAGATACATCTAGATGTTCCCATGGCAGGCACTTTGTGCACATTGCCCATTTAAATCAAAAAGGGAAATTTAACTTCAGGCTAACAAATGTAGAGCAAGTTTGAGGAAAAGGTTGGAAGCCTCTAACATGACCATTATAAAAGCTTTTAAAATATTTACTGCAGTTCCTTTGGTTTGGCCTAAAATCATCAGAGATTAAGTGTATCAAAAAGAGACCAGGGATGACCACAATGATGTTGTTTGTTTGGGTTTTTTAAAATGGAATTTTGCAGTTGGGTTTTTGGAATTACTTTGGGCAAACTTGAGGAAGGCAAGAGAAAGAGGCCAGAGAAAATGAAGCGTAATCAGAAGGTTGAACATAACTAGCTTTCAAATCAGTATGATTTAAGGTGTGTGAACAGACAGGAGTCAGGTTCATAACCAGGATATGAAAGACTTCCAGTATCTGAAGGGAGCCTACAGGAGAGCAGGAGAGGGACTCTTTGTCAGGAAGCGTAGTGATAGGACAAGGGGTAATGGTTTTAAACTGGAAGAGGGGAGATTTAGATTAGATGCTAGGAAGAAATTCTTTCCTGTGGGGGTGGTGAGGCACTGGAACAGGTTGCCCAGAGAAGCTGTGGATGCCTCATCCCTGGAAGTGTTCAAGGCCAGGCTGGACGGGGCTTTGAGCAACCTGCTCTAGTGGGAGGTGTCCCTGCCCATGGCAGGGGGGTTGGAACTAGATCTTTAAGGTCCCTCCCAACTCTAACCATTCTATGATTCACTTAAAAAAATAAGACAGTGCAGAACATAAGAGTTCTCTCCAAAAGTGACCTGACAAAAAAAAAAAAGGAAGAAAAGCGGGATGTGTCACAGGTAAAAACAGTATTTATGAGACTATTGGCAGAATTTTTGATTGATAATTTTGATTTGCAGTCATCCTTTCAGTGGCTGTAGGCATTTCCTGCTTTGGCTACAGTTTACTCAGATGTGTGATAGAGACAGGAAAAAACACTCACTGCAGTTAAATGCAGTCTTTTGAAAAGTATGAATATAAGTATGTATAAACCATGGAGTGCTTTTAAAGTCCAGTGGAAAGCGCATACCTTCAGGAAAAGGTATAAATTGGAATGACTCTATTTGCTGGGTATATAGCAATTTACTTTAGGTGAGTATTTGGCTCTTTTTTCCTCATTTTGTGCCAAGACTTTCTTTCACACTCTCAGGGTGACTTCATTAATACACTGCTAACTATTTCTTGAACCCCACCTGGCAGGGTTCAAGTACTTCCTCAGAGGTGCTGGAAGTCTTGAGTTGATGCTGCAAACAATGTACCTCAATGGTTTTCAGAACTGGCCAGAGCATGTTTTGCACTGTAGAAGACCAAACCCTTCCTCTTAATCTTAAATAAAATTAGTGTCTTGCATTTTGTTTGATGGTTTCACCTATAATGACCTTGATGCATTAAAGTGCAGGCTTAGAGACATGGTGCATCTCTTAGAGACATGGTTTAGTGATGGATTTTATCAGAGTTAGCTTGATGGTTGGACTAGATGATCTTAAAGGTCCCTTCCAACCTAGACAATTCTATGACTCTGATATTGAGAAATATTACAAACAGCTGAGAGTACTAGAAAGTGTATGTGGAAGATAAGGACAGATACCTAGGCTTTGGGGCTATATAAGTCCCTTTGGACAAGGACTACTTCTGTTTTCATTTGATTAACACCTAGCATGCTTAGGCCCGGCTCCACGGATGCAGTATTTATCAGTTTTCACCACACGAATAATATAATACAATGTGTGTGCACATATGAAGCTTCTACCCACATCTTAAAACCAGTATCTAATTTAGACCATAAAAGTAAATCCTAGCAAATGAGGGGAGCTAACTATGCTCTTTTGAACACTACCAGAACACAATGATTGAGGAAGGAGGTATTGACAACTCTCTGAACTCAATAATTCTCACTCAGGTTGATCCCTGCAGACAGGGCACATACTGTGCCATGAAGCAAAGAATATGGGAAACTCCTGACCCTCTGCTGAGACAGGACACTTCTCCTGGACCTCCCCTTCCCCAGCACAGAGTTAAGGGGGGAGCTGTACAAGGTATATCAACGTGCAAGGTGAAATCAATCCCCATCAGTCCCACCTGTGAAGCAGTTATAGGAAAGCTTATTTCCCAGAAGAGAGGGTTTTATCTGAGATTATAATACTAACTGAGAACCACATCATGATTTCATTAAAAAGCTTGTATTACATGCAGTTAATATGGAAAGGATTGAAACCTGGGTCACTTATAGATACAAAAGGGAGTTATTATTAGGAACAGATAAAGAAAGCCTGGCCTTTTTAATGGGCTCACCAGAGAGCGACTCCACCTGATGAAAGATCATTCTAGACACTGACATCACATCTATGCTAATAACGTGTGCAGATGACAGAGAAACTGGCAGGGTAGTAAATAAGGAAAAAAAGTTACCTATGCTGTGCAAGCCGAATGGCTTAATTAGGTTGTCACACAAGCAGGATGTACTTTAATAAAACCAAATAGAAAATACTACATGTGGAGTAAAATTGCAAGTTATGGTTTGAGGATGGGAGACAGTCTTGGCAAGCAGTCACAAAGGGATGTATTTAGTAATCTGTGGTAATTGCCTGGAGGTGAATGCTCAGAGATGCTCCGTGAACAAGAAAGCAAATGTCCCGCAGGCATCTCGGCATATCTTGGATCTCCGAGGTGCAAAACAGGGCAGCAGTGAAGTTGAGAAGTGGCTGTGCCCATACATGTAATGCTGAGTGTAAAATGTTATGTCCAAGTGGGATAGTTGCATTTCAGGAGGATATTGGGAATTTGAGAAAAAGACAAAAATACAATAAAATGAAGTAAAAATTACTAGGCATGTCTCACTGTATGTGTAGAATTAAACTTACAAGTTTAGAGAAGACACTTAAACAGTGGCTAGCTATTTGGTGGTGTGAAGTTTTTGACCTTTCCATAAAGGCATAATAAAATCTAATCACTGGGAAGTAGAGTTTGAGAAATGGAACTTCAGAATAAGATGTAATTAAGATGATTAACTCCCAGTATCACCTTTCTACTAGATGCTCCATTCTGCCGTCATGGTTTTGTGCCTCAAGATATTATAAGAAATTTATGTCCAGCTACACTTTCAAATTTGACTTTAATTTATGGAAGAAAATCTGCATGTTCTGATTAAACAAAGAAGGCAACAAAACTAGCTAACAGTGACCTCTGTATTAATTAAACAGCATGGCTCCTTATCTACTCATTGATTTTATGTTAAAGATCACACAAAGCAGTTAATGCAAAGGATCACTCAATTGGAAGAATCAAAGCATTACTCTTTAAATCATAAAAAACGTAAACATAAACAAAGTCTATAATAATGTTCTATTGCAAATCCATTACAGGCCCAAACTAAAATACTCATTTACTGAACAGAAATATCAAACCACATTAACTGTTTGGATGTATTTTGGTTTTCTTTGTGTTAGAGCATATTTCACACCTCAAATGGATTCATCAACTGTTTACTTCAGAATGCCAGGCTTATTATGTCCACTGTTTTTTTTTACCAGGCTATAACACCTGTTTGTCTTTTACATTTTAAGGAAAAAGAGGGAGATTCATAAACACCATATGCACTATTGAAGACAAAACCTTCCACATCAATAGTAGTCTTTGTTTCTTGCTGTTGAAATAGATCTTGGGTCAAAATTCCTTAAAAAATCCCTACCTCCCTGGAAATACAATAAGGATGGATTAACCTTTGCAGATAACTTCTGTGGAGGCTTATGAGAATTTCTTTATATGATATGACCCAGCTAGTAGCCCATTTGCCCTTTTAGCAGAGCAATCATTGCAAAACTTTTGGGCTGATACGGTAGATAGTAGTTAATATGTTATTAGCATGTATGTCACGATATTCAACTTATTCTATCATATGCACGCATCTAAATAAAATGTATGGAGCCAATGTAGTATTTTATTCACTGCTGGGAGCCAGGCTGCTGAAGAAAGCGGCTTTAGCAATACTAACATATAGAATAGGCTGTATTGGTGATGCCAGCAGGTGGGTTACCTCCCACTCTGTTACCCAGCTCCCCTGCATCGCTACTGTCTCTGTACCTGGTGGGAGATGTAAGATCCACAAAGACCTGAAATTCCTGGGTTTGAAATTGACTTCTCCATTAAGCACCCTCAGTGAGAGCTGGACCAATTGGTTTACTTTTCTTCTAGCAAATTACTAATTTAAATTATTAACCTGGCTTAAAAGTGAGAACTACTTGAGTCATAGAATCACAGAATGGTTAGAGTTGGAAAGGACCTTGAAGATCATTGAGTTCCAACCCTCCTGCCATGGGCAGGGACACCTCCCACTAGAGCAGGTTGCTCAAAGCCCCATCCAGCCTGGCCTTGAACACCTCCAGGGATGGGGCATCCACAACTTCTCTGGGCAACCTGCTCCAGTGCCTCACCACCCTCACAGGAAAGAATTTCTTCCTACTATCTAATCTAAATCTCCCCTCTTCTAGTTTAAAACTGTTACGCCTTGTCTTATCACTACACTTCCTGGCAAAGAGTCCCTCTCCTGCTCTCCTGTAGGCTCCCTTCAGATACTGGAAGGCTGCTAGAAGGTCTCCCCAGAGTCAGCACTGTGACATCTGTTCTATACTTGTCCATGGGGACAAACCTGATAAAAGACAATTTTCAAATAAAAGTACTCTGGTGTGATTGCTGTGTGTGCTGTTATTGCGGTTTGATAGTTTGTATTTTTGTGAACAATAAACTACAAAGTCTGACATAGTAAAATACATAAAAATCTGTCCTTGAAAGTTGTAAATCATTACATTAATCTAGCTTGGTAAGGAGAGCTAAAGAGAAAAAAAAACACCTTTGTGTGTGTGAGTGTACGTATGTGCACACACGTTTGTGTGTGATTGTAGGGGATTTGTATGTTAACATTTCTGAAAGAGCAGTATTTATTCAACAAACAACAATCAGACAAATCTCTGCTTTAAATAGGACTGAGACCATAAGATAAAGCAAGCAAAAAGCTGTCCTGCTATCTTGGACTATCAGGGCAGAAACATGGAATCTTATGGTGAATTGTTCCAGCAAACGCAGTCTTGTGTAAAAACCGTGTTGGAGAGCTAGAGACAGAGGAATTTAGAACAAAAATAAGAGGCTCAATTTGTAGTGAGGTTAATTAACCACTGAAAGTACTTAATAAAGTGTAGTTGAGTCTTAAGAACTTGAAATTTCTAATCAGGATGTACAGTTTTCTCCACAATGTATCCTAGCTTAGCTCAGGATTATGAGTTTATGGTAAGAATCTATGGGGAGAATCTGACCTCAACATAAGCACATGGACCTGTTTGAGTGAGTCCAGTGGAGGGCCACGAAAATTATTAGAGGGCTGGAGCACCTCTCCTACAAGGACAGGCTGAGAGAGTTGGGGTGGTTCAGCCTGGAGAAGGCTCCATGAAGACCTTGTAGTGGCCTTCCAGTATCTGAAGGGAGCCTACCAGAGAGCTGGAGGGGAACTCTTTGTCAGGAAGTGTAGTGATAGAACGAGGAGTAATGATTTTATATAGAAAGAGTGGAGATTTAGATTGGATATTAGGAAGAAATCAATTACTATGAAGGTGGTGAGGCACTGGAACAAGTTGCCCAGAGAAGCTGTAGAAGCCTCGTCCCTGGCAGTGTTCAAGGCCAGGCTGGATGGGTCTTTGAGCAACCTGGTCCAGTGGGAGGTGTCCCTGCCCATTGCAGGGGGGTTGGAACTCCATGATCATTAAAGTCCCTCCCAACTCTAACCATTCTGTGATTCTGTGATCTATTCTATGAGGCGATTTTTCTGCCTTAAAAATGTCCAAAACAATTCTTTGAAATACTAGTGACAAATGTATGGACTGCGGCCAGTGTCTGAGCACTGCAATCAGTGTACACCCCCAGTCTAGCTTGGTGGAACCTCATCTCCTGTTCTGGTTAGTGATGCTTTGCTGAACTCAGACAAACATTTTTATGTATCTATGAGTTTGCTTGCTCAGTATCTCTAGAAATAGATACATAAAATATATACATTCTCAGGCCAGTCACTAAGTCTGAGTACAGTCACTTCTGTTGTTTATGACCTCCACAAGTAGGAGTTAGCCTTACATAATTAGTACTTTACAGGACATTCCCAAGCAAGATAATTCAGACTTTGGTGACAAAACATTGGCAGTTTCCTCCACACTTCTGTGGAGCTTCCGCTAACATTCTTAGAATATTTCTGACATACATGAAGTGAATGGTGGATATAGGCTTTTATAAGCTCTGGAAATGGAGATTTAAGAAAAAATATTAATGTTTAATTCTGGACATAAGAATTATAAAAAAAGGTTACTTTGAAGTGCCATACTTGACCGTGGTTTTAAGTTTTTCTTATTAAAGTTACTTTAAATGTTTTGTTGAAAACAAAAACTGACTTTTCCTGCCTATAAATGCAGTTATGAAAATACTTAAAAATACAATTGGCAGTCCAAATAGCTGGCACAGCATAGTACTTTCAGCCTCTGTATTTCCATTTTTGCTTTGTGCATCCTTCTTCTCCCAGAGTAGAAGGAAAACAATGCAATGTGGCCATTCTTTGATGAGCAGGTCTTTCAAGAAGCACAATCAAATCCAGGTTTTTTGTATCACTGTTTAAAATTCACTAGTTCTAGAGTGGATTAAGTAGGAATTCAAAGGCAAAACAGGACACATTTTTGCACAAGGAAGCACATAGGATATTCAGTTGCCTCCATACAAAAATAAAGACAGTGAATCATGGGTAAGAATGAAATACAGATAGCAAGACTTTTATGTAATTGTCAAAAAATATTTTCTTTTTCTTATATATATGGGTATATTTAAAGCTCTCGTTTTTTTAATATCCATGGGAGAAATAAAGGTGCCTGGGAAAATAAATCATGTGAGAATTTCAGTACTGGCTGCTGCAGAGCCCAGAGGAGGTTTGGACAACGCTTTGGAAAAGTGAAGTGTTGTGGAAAATATTACAGTGTTGTGGAAGAAGTAATAGTTTATTAAACATAAGGCCTGCAAAAATGAAATGATGTGTGGTCTGGCAAATGTTTTCTTTTTCAAGTTATGCATCCTGCTCATCCAAAAATACGCTAAAAGAACCCAGAGCTGGTTGAGGACCAGCAGCTGTACACGCCTGCTGAGCACAACAGTCAGAGGGAGTTAATGCAGATCTGCCCTTAGTGCTTCTCTGATGCAGATTACAGCCACTTTTCTACAAGTAGAATAATATTGATAAAGAAGCCATTTCCAGAGAATCACCTGTAGTCACACCACCAATGCTTTGCATTACTACCTTGTTTCAGGGTAATAATCTGTGCCACAAAGCAGGCATACCTGCTGCTGTTGTCTACTGACCCTGTGCATGTGTCCCTCAGGCTCGGACCGAAGGCCCCCAAAGGTAAGACCAGAAACTGAGGGAACTATGAGCACTCACACCCTAAATTGCATGTCCGCAGGAGGAGCATGGAAAACAGAACCACAGCTGCGGTACCACAGAGTTAGCACATAGTTTATACAGTTGGCAGCCGAGAGCATTATGGCAGAAGAGCAGGAAACATTCTCAATTCCTGTAGCTCTTAATGAATCTTAATTTTGTGGATGCCCCATTCCTGGAAGTGTTCAAGGCCAGGCTGGATGGAGCAACCTGCTCTAGTGCGAGGTGTCCCTGCCTATGGTAGGGGGGCTGGAACTTGATGATCTTGAAGGTCCCTTCCAACCCAAACCATTCTATGATTCTAATCAACCAGTGTCACCAGAGTCCTTTGCAAAAAGCTACTCTTATTTAAATACCAGTTGCTATGAACGCATGTTGGTTTGTTAAGTTGAAACATTTTGCGTAATGTCATTTTCAATTTCTAATTGGAAGAAATTGCCCCACAATTACATAAAGAAAAAACTTACGGTCCTTCTTTTGCTTAGAACAAACTTGTCAAAAGTAGTTTTAGATGACTTCCAAAGTGTTTGTTGTAGGTTTGTGTAGATCTTCGCTATAATAATGATTATACTATGGCAAAGCCAGTTAGTGGGCTGGTGCAAATGAATTTTGAACGCTTCCTTAAACAAATAGGAACATGTGATGAATTTAAAGGAATGATACATTTCCAGATCCTGAATCCTAGAGCTCCCTGGGCCATCTCACTAGCACAGAAAGCAGTCTGTTCTTTATTTCTTGACCTCTCCAGCACAACTGACTGCAGTAGGAGTTTGAGATGAGAATCTGATAAAAACCGAATGAGGGCAGAAGGGGATTCTGAAGTGGAAGATCTGCTCTTCAGAGCCTAAAGGGGAACCCTAAATAATGGCTGGTGTGTCTGAAGACAGCAGGTGCTGAGTGGGCTAGATATATATCATTCCCTAAATAAAATGCATGTAAAAAAATAAAATTAGACTGTCATCCTGCAAGTATATTCTTCTAGTGTTGGCATTAAAAACCAGCTATGTCTTTTCCATCATCCAGTGTTAATAAAAAAGTATTACATTCATGAGCAAAATAAGAAAAAATATCCAGAACTTTCAGAAAGCACCAGATTCTTTACCTCTGCTTTGCAAAAGCAAATTGTTTCAAAGCTGCAACTTTAAATGCAGCACCTCTGACTTCATCTAAGTCACTTGGTCAGATGAAGTAACATCATGGCTGAATTGCAAATCTTAAATCTATTTCCAGATGTGAAGACTTTGTAAAGGAAGTACAGAAGGTTTTCAGGATGGCTGCTGTAATCTGCTGTTGACAGCAGCTTAGGCCTGGCATTGCAAAACATTCTAAATTGGTGCAGCAATCCTTTACGTATTGCATTGGAAAAGCAATACGTAAGGAAGTCAAAGAATTCAGTGATTCCCTTCTAGAATGACTTGCCCTCTTTATCACTGAATAACTGATGAAGCTAGTGGAATGAAGTCATCTCCAGCTGAAGCTTCAAGAGAGAAGAAGAAATGGCAACATTTTCTTTAAAGAATACCTTCTTTTTCATTAAACAACATCAGTGGGATCCTAGAGGGTGCTGTTATGAACCGTGATGCTTTGGGGTCTTTGCAGGCAACTCTGGCTGCTGGCGCTTTGCTTGCTCAAGAGGAATAGGCAAGGTGCAGCCAGCATGATGATGCTACACCCCCAGGTAGAGTTGAAATTGAATAGGGGTGGCCACAGCCATGCTGTAACCCACCCCTGTGTATGAAATTGTGAGCACCACTTGATCCTAATATAATCACAGATGTCTATATGGAAATGTCTATATGGAAATGGCATCACTCCAAACATTTTAGTGACAGTCCCGTTGGCAAAGGCCTTATGCTTTTGATAGCCTGGATGCACCCTGGCACCTAGGATCGCACCTCAGGTCTTCCCTGTCTTACTCAGCATTGTGCGTCTTCATTTGTGTAAGAGTTTGGGGCTGTCTTACCACGGATCTAAAGCCTGAGATGAAGGAAAACTTTCTTTTGCCCTTTAGTTGAGAGACATTTAAAACTAAAGAGAACAAAACCTGCAAGATGTTGCAATCAACAATTTTGTAATCGTCAATCATTACAGCAATGGGCTTCAAGACACAGTGAGCAGCATTTTTTCAACACCAAATTATCACAACTTAGGCAAGGAAAAAGAACGACCATGCCATGTTTCCCTAAATCCCCAATCACAGTGGTTTGGGTTATGGCTAGTCAATTCATTTAAGCATACTGTGAGAATCTGAATAGAGTTGCAGGCCCATCTTAGGATGAATTTTTTGTGTAAGTAAAATCCTGCTTTCAGTGCTTTAGAAAGACATGCTCTTGTGGCAAATTGTTAATGTCCTTCATTTGCCTGTTTTTCAGAAAGCTATCGTGCTGCACGCAGGTTGCTATATCTTGCTGTTCTCCCCCTTTTATGATTCACTATTTCCTGCACTACTTTCTTATTGCAAGCCCACATGTTTTACAGATAGCAATTAGCCAGACTTCATATAATTTCTTTGTATCCATTTCAAGTCTTTCTTTCCATTTTCTGTATGGTGAAACTGTAAACGTCTTTTATTTTATACCAGTTTTAGATCTAATAAAAACATGGAGCAATAAGGCTATTGTTATAAAATTAATGAAAAGAGATCCCCCTGTAGATAGCAATGAAGTGGAAGAAATTAACATAAAACACTCATGAAAATAATTCTTTTACTGTATAAAACATCTATTTTGCAGCACCTACAATTGCAATAGCACTTCAGAGAACAAGCCCAAAGAGTTTACTACTTCATTTCAGACGCACTGCAATTTAGAGCTTGCTTCCAAGAGTTAAAGGCTTAGGTGACATGTTACTCACTGATGCTAGGGGGTCAGGTTGCATGCTGGAGTTCACTTGTCTGTCAGCTTGCTGCAGACAAGCTCTGTTGGAAAAACTGAATTTTAGGTTAGCAATCTTTGCACTGCTGTGCCACAGCAGTAGCAATGCAGCACACCTGGATGACATTTTGAGAGATGAAGAATAATGGAGAAGCAGAAATGCAGGGTGAATTTTTCTGAGGTGGGGAAAGATCTGGAATTTCTCAGGGAAATTCTCTGGAAAGATCACAGGGAATTTCTCAGCTCTTTAGGGGAGGTGTGGGATGCTGATAGAACAAGCTCTGGCCCATCAAGCACCTCTGCTCTTGAAAATTACTTTAATAATCTCCAGTGTCTACATTCTCAGTCCTTGTTGCCACAGTCTCCAAAAAGAGTGATGAGTGGATACAGGGAGTTATTAGGAGTGCAAGGCTAAACTATGGAAATAAGAAGAGATGAAGAGGCAACCCAGGACTGTTTGCTCAGTCAGAATTTCTGATGATTACAAACAGGAGTTTTTGCCTATGTGAGGCCATCGGGATTTTGCTGAGTAAGTTACAAAGATTTAAGTGGATGGGATCAGAATCCATTCCTGGTTACACAGCAGTAAATTCAGAGTATCTTTATTCACTGACATCATTGGAGCTACTCTGGATTTACACCAACTTCAGTGAGAGCTTATAATGGTCTACTGAGAATTTAAACTTCATGCCTGAATGTGCAAGAGTGAGAATTGGCTGAGTTATGCAGAGCTCGGCACAGACAATTGTGGCCAAACATAACACTGAAGAGGGGCTTTTTGCTGCCGTTTCTTATTGTGCTTCTTGCACTATTAAATTCTGTTCCTGTTCCAAATGTATCTGTAAGAATGAAAGACTTGCAACTACAAATGGCCTATACATTATTTATTGTTCCCGAGCTTATTCTCAGGATAATATCCAAGGGCCCATAGTTATTAATTCTGCATATTCCACACATGGGTTAGATGACTCACTAGGCTCTTCAAATGTCAATTTGTTCATTCCTAGAATCCATTATAGCAAAGATGTACATGATAGTTCTCAATATACTACCATAACACTTGTGGGCACACAACCTCTGCTTCCCATGCTTGAAGATAAATCCTCCGTAAGTTTTTGAAAATCAGGCTCACCAAAGAAGAGAAGCAATGAACAACCAACCTCTTTGGAATCACCTGTATTCTTCAGCTCAATGCCAGCTCAGCATGCACGGAATTAAATATCAAGGCCGTTACGGCTGGATGTTCACATGCACGTGTATCATATGAAATCTGAGCCATGAAAGGACAGTTTAGTGAGGTAGCCTTGTGAAATAAGATAGCTCTATCTCTACAACATATGTCTGATTTCCATACATCTATTTTTTCCTCCTGTTATCTCTAATATGTAAAGGCAGCTGTAATCTGTCAAACTAGGAATCCGAACAGAGGTGGCTCTTTTAGACAATGCTGTTTGTGCCTTTGAAATTACTATCCTCCATTGAAAACCTGATTTATATGTTTTTATTTATTAGCTGATGACCATCAGAATGCCACTGCAATCGCATGCTGAATTTGCATGTGTATTTAGGTGTGTATTTTTGATAGGCAAGGCACCCAGTAAGAAGTTAGGCACAGCACCCATTTAGATTTCTTTCTGAATTTCACTAAGAAGGTACGTACCTTAGGCAACACTGTAAATCCTTTCCCTGACCTGTTCTTAACCATTAAGAGAAAGTATGTTTGCCCTAAGGAATTTAGTCTGTGTTAATGGGCATTCCCGAAGAAGTAGAAAACTGTTGAGATTTCTTCCTGCAAAGTCTTTAAAATTAAGGATGGGCTCTTTGGGACAGGGAGGAAACTCAAAGAAGCATCTTCTTCTTTGTTTTCTTGTTCCAGTGTGGCTGAACAGATGACTCGGTTTTCTTAACCAGCTCTGCTTCAATTTCCAGCTTGCATGATATGGGGAAAGTTTGCTTTTATTTTAATAAATATTTTCTTTGAGAAAAATTACTCTTGGCTCAAGTTCCAGTCCTTTGCATTCTGAAGCAGCAATTAAGCAATTAAATTAAAGCCTGTAAATAGCAAATGTTTCCATTATAAAACCACTAGCAGCTCCGCCTCTTTAAAAAGTACTATGATAAAAATGCCTCAGAAATTCTTTGAAATCAGATCTCTGACAAGTATCTAATCTTGATCTTTAAGATAGTGGGAAGAACTGAGGTTATGTAAAATCCGTGTATTCCTTCCAAGCCAGAAAGTGCTCTGGTTTCCCAGCTACCTAAATGACTTTTGCAAAATTTTCTTTAATATTACTGTACTTAAGGCAGCACGGTGCTTCAAGTGCTTCAGTTCCATCGACTTTGATTTTGATCACTTGAAGAAGATACATGTTAATTTTTCTTGTTTCATCCCACCTACTTTGTGATCTTTGCCATCTCTTTCATTATCCTCCAGATGTAAACAGCTTCCCGCTGCACAGCTTCTCTTCTTTTGGTTCTGCTTTTTTAAAACAGCAGCATTTTTGGCTTTGGCATCAACATGAGGATGATTACCATGTGGTCTCCATTTGCTTGTAGGTTGAAGACCCCCACCCTAGATCAAAAACAATTTCAGTTGACTGAAACAGCATTTCCCAGCAAATGGAAATGATGCATATCTGGCAACTTTTCAGTGTAAAATGAGTCATCAAAACACACTGACTGTAAGCATCTTCACCCTTCCTTCCCCCAGCTCTTAATCCAATAATGGCTAGGCAGGGAATAAAGTTTCATCTTCAGTATGTATACAAAATACATCGGGGTACAGAGATAAACACTTGATTGCGAGGCAGTCATATAATGAAAAAGCATATAATTTGAATCAGATCAGGCTGAAATTAAAATCACAACAAACTATTTGCTGGAGATTCAAACTGTGGAGAGAAAATTCGCTCTTTTCCTAAATTCTTTTCCATCCTCTCCCCGTCTCTCCTCCCTTCTCTCCTCTCAGTGTAGGAGTTCTGCATTGCTGTTTGTTTATTTGGCTTCTGGTTAAAAAGAAAGAGCGAAGAAATCCACTGCCACTCATACTTCAAGTGAAAAGCAAAATTTAAAAAAGTAAATGCCATCAGTGTTTCTTGAAAATTCTCAATGATTAAATATAATCTGCTCCAGGAACAGAAGCCAGTGGTGGTTCTGTAAATGCAAAGTAATGTTTGGGGTAATATCCAGAATAATCACACGGAAAAGGGGAAGGGAAGAATGCAAAAAGATTTGAGGCTCAGTAAGAGAAATCAGCAACGTACATATGCCACTTAAAAAATCCAAAATGTATAAATAGAGAATTTTTGGCACGGGTGCCTTAGTATCTGGGCAAGCACATGACTACTACTACTCCCGTGTTAGACTCACAAAGGGGTTTGTTAGTGAAAGCCAGCAGAGCAGTGCCATCCCTGTAGATGCCTCTCATTTCCTAAGGAAGGACTGGGTGGGTATCAGCTAGCGGTAAAAAAAAGTGATCATTAGAGCCATACGCATAGCCATGGTAATGGGTGATGTTTCTAGCTAGCCCCCATTTCTAACTTCCAGCTTTGGATGAGTTCATTATCTGGCTTGTGATGAATCAGTTCTGCAGCGTTTCAGATTCCTGGAAGCTCTGAGAGTAACTGTAACGGTTTGAGAAAACCCATAACAATTTATTGTCGTGTAGACAATTATCCTGTCACCTGATGACCCCTCCCCACCCAGGAAAGGGGAATCAGGGGACACAAAAAACCACTAGGGTTGAAATGTAAATAGATNNNAATGTGACGTTCATGGTATGAAATAATCCTGTTGGCCAGCTTGGGTCAAACGCCCAGGCCCTGCTCCTCCTCGTCCCTGCACCTGGCAAGGCTCGAAAACACTGAGACCTTGAATCTCACAGAGCCTGGCTGGCCATAAAGTCAATATTTTCAACTCAAGACACTAAAATCCTCCAAAAGTGCAATTTTCCCAGCATCAGAAGAAAAGTTAGTCCTGGGCCTCTCAACCCAGGACAGTAACACGGGCAGAGAGGAGTGAGAACCTGCAGTGGTTGTGGTCTGGGGAGGAGAACCAAGACTGGTCCTTAGCCCTGTCAGCCACACTTACACCTTTGGTCTATCTTGCACCTTTGGTCTATCTGATATGCCCTCTGACACAGATCTCTTCTTTAAAAATCTCTTATTTAAAAAAACGTCAGGCTGATGCACTCGCATGCTGCCTCTCAGCTCCACCTTTGCATGGTGCTATTGGGCCAGGGCCACCAGAGCCACCAGAGCAGGGCCAGCGAGAAGAGCGTGGGATTTGGCCTTGCATTTTTAATGCATAGAATTGGTTTAGGCCACGAGACAGGAGCTGACGATCATCTGAATTGAGAGGCTGAGAAGTCTTAAAAGATGCAGGAGCGCAGGAAGTGTATCTGAACAATTTTTAAAAAAGAGAGAGGATTGGTTTATTTTTCAGACCCCTCTTCTCTTCACTCTTTCCTAATCTGTAAATTTATCTCCCTTTAGCTGGCAAATCTGAGTGTACAGGAACTTTGATTTTTTTTTAATTTAAATCTCTCTGCTTTGTTTTGAAATTACTTATATATATATTTTAAATGTATATCTCCTTGCAAGGCATAATTTTGCCTCAGCGTACACAGGCATTTCATGTTTTCTCCTGTTACGGCTCACACTCAAGTGTCAGAGCTACAAAAGCTGCTACTGTTAATTCACGTCTGAGGCAGGAACAAAGGCGGCTTTCTGCAGCCCGTGCACCTGGAATGTGAGCAAGAATAGTGACTTCTGCAGCCTCCTTCTGCCGGGTGGCATTCCCTTGCTACAGCGCAAATCCAAGAAAATAATCAGGAAAATGTTACCGGGTTGGCTACACTGTATTTTAAGGCGCGAACCTTGTTTTATGTTGACTGCCTGTTTCATTTTTAGGTTTAAAAGCCATACTGTTTTGAATTACTCAGCTATCCATCAACACAAAGCTACATAATTGTCAGCTCCTGTAGGATTTTGCAGCAAGGCTAAGCTACACTAATCGTAAAGTTTCTGTAGAATTGGTGTTATCATGATGCAAAGTGCAGACTGCACTTTTAACAGAGAGAAAAGGAAAAGCTCCCTTAATGGGTTTAGATGAAACAAAAAGATATTAAAAATGCATTTGTGTTTCTGCCAAAGCTAAGTACAACAGTTACTTGTTTCCTCTAACAATACTTAACATTCATCTTTTTTCAAGCACTCTACAATATTACGTAGCTATCACTGGGATAGTACTCAGAGCAGATTAGGTAAAGAGAATATGTAGAGACCAATTGCCTTTGCTTACCCCCAAGAATTAGTGCGGTGGTAAAATCTGAAGCTACACTATTTTCAATTGTATTTAAATTTATTCAAGTTTTACCTTCTCTTACAGAGGCATCGGTTACATTTGAGCCGACGGTTTTGCACTACAATATTGGAAATGGCATCTAGCTCACATTTCTGTTGAATTGTTGCCGAAAAGATCTTGCATGCCAAAAAGAAAAAAAAAAAAAAAAAAAAAAGGCCAGAAAAACCTGCTATGTGGTTTTAGCAAGCACAGTTGAGATCTGGCAGATAGAAAGATCTAAGAACAGTCCTGGAAGCTCTACCAAAAGACTTTTACTTCAGTTCTCAGGAGATTGATGAGTACAGGAAAATTAGAAGATAAAGAATTTGGATAAATACAACTTCAGGATTGGCTCCCCAATAGTTTTTTGGAACCAAAGTCAGAGAAACTTCTCTTAAATGGCCAGGATTAACATTTCATGTTAACTTTAAAAAGTTGTGCCAGAGACTTTTATGTCTTATGATCTAACTGTTTTTTAATATTCTAAATCCCCTTTCAGGCAATAAGACTCTCCCATTAATTCAAGTGGAAGTAAAATTTGCCTAAAACTGAATATATCTCATCAGCATCTTGAGCTCTATTTCCTCCAAATTATCAGATAAATATAATCCTTCTCTGTTTACTTTCTGTAGCTGAATCTCTGGAGTTGCTTCAGTCTTCTACCAAGCCTTGATTCTGGTTGTCTTTGAAAGATAGATAAAAGCTTTCCTCATTGTCTTCTACTTCACAGAAACACAGATGTGTTATTTTAACAACATTTTCTCTCTCTCTTTTTTTTTTTTTTTTTTTTTTTTTTCCCCCTTTCTGGCCACATAAAGCCCACCTGCTCTTCTGGGACTCTCCTGTTTTTCAGAGGCTCTAATTTGCACCTGGGCTGAAATCATCCCTGGGGTATAATCAGGTGTCTGGGATTAGATCAAGTACCATGTGCTTTGGCTGTACCTATTCACGAGCATCTTTGCCTCCAACAGCCTGGTGAATAAGGGATAACTAACCTTGTGTAAATGCAGGGTCCTCATTAGTATATGAAATCTTCTGTTAGGAAGATTTTTCTGTCTTCTTATCCTTTTATACAGCTGGGACAATGTAAAGGGTGTGAAATTCCATATGCAACTGGTTAAATGCATTTTAAAACAGTCTGAACAACATGCAGTCTGTACCACAGTGATTTACAAAATTCCCTTTACAAGCAAGTTTATTTCTTCCTCCTCCTTTCCATTTACTTCTGTGTCTTTGGAAATGTCAGGCTTCACATTTAGCTGCTAAGTTTTGTATCTTGGTATGGTTTGGTCAACTTTGATCTGATGCGGTGCAATGTTCAGATTCCCTCTGGATTCATATACTTTTATTTCTCCTATTTTCTTTGTCTTGCTGCATGCATTTATAGCATATGTAAAAGTCTCTCCACTGAACTCATTATTTCAAATTTTTTTAAACATTCTCGCATGTACTTCCCTTTTGACCATACACTGCCTCTTTCACCACTTAAAATTACTTCCCTCTTATCTCCTAATTTTAGCAACTTCTTCTTTCCTGCCTTTTGTTTACTTCTCTATGACATGCCTCATACTCCACAGTCATCATGTTCTCCTTTGTCTCAAAAATAAGTAAAGCCCCATGAATTGGCTTAGTCAACCTCTCCAGCTGGAGTCAGGCAGGCCTTTAATTCAGTGCAGTAATTCCTGTGGGAAAAGATATAGCCCCCCTATGGAAGTGGTCCTCTGCCACATGGTCCATCCCAGCACCACTTTTTGGTTGCGGCTAGGTTGGTTACAAATTTTTCTCTTTGTCAGTTTGGATTTCACCACAATTTGTTGAATATGTTTTCATGTAATTCATGTTGCCTGTCTTCTCATTATCACCATTTTGATTTCCTGTGCCCCGGACACCTTGTTCACCCCTTACTTCTACCTCGCTTCCTCTTTTACACACATTTGTCTCTTCAACACCCATATTTCATGCACTGTCTCCAAAAGGATTTTGCCTCTAGCAAAAAGCTTGAGCCATGATCATGAGCTTGAGCAAGCTCATGGTCTTGCTGTTATTATTTTTACTTCACCATCTCTTCAGTGCAAATCCTACTGGTTATGCAATGCCTATATATATTTTGTATAGTCTTTCTGGAAAGTGTCTACAGAGTACCCAACATACCTTCAGGCACTATTTATAGGGTAAATTTAAATTTACAGTATAAATGAGAACAAGCCAAAAAGTAATACCATGTTGCCTTCTATTCCTCCTTAGTGATTATATCATCTTGCTTTTCTTACCAGTAGCCCTTTTTTTTTTTTTTTTTTTGCTAATCTTTCCTCTCTACTATGCATAGCAGATGCTTCCCCGCTGTGAGGCTGCTTTTCTAACAGATACTGCTCCCAAAACTTCTCAGGGATGAACATTTCATCCTCTGTGTTCTGTTCCTGCAATTTACAATGCTTTCCAAGCCCTACACAAATTCAGTGTGCGAATGCATGTTTTATATGTATACATATGCAAAGGTATGTAAAGACAGATGTGTGTGCACACAATATACAAAAGTAGGATAGAAAATGCCAAATGAAGATTTTGGCACAGACTGGGAGCCAGACGTGTGAGGTACCTGACACGAAGAGACACAGACACCTACTCTGTTTCAGTCCCCAGCACGCCAGGTGTGTGTCCAACACAATAAACACTTAGTGGATAAAAGGAGGGAGCCACAACACAAAAAGAGCAGGTGACACAGCCTTCACCAGATACTTCCCCCTACTTTCTAATCCGGCTGCTGTCCAAAAAGCCAGGCAACAAAAGCAGATTACAAAATAATAAACACCATTTACCTCTGTTAATCTGGTCCTTCCCCTACTAAATGTCCATGCAGCTTTAGTGTAGAAACCTATTTCTTCAACTGCCAGAACATACTAAATCACATTTTCATGCAGCTGACCACACTGACAACCATCATGTAATTTAACCATGAAAAGATACTGATTTATGCTGGTCTTGAAAAAAAAACCTGGAACCTGTTTATAGAGGAAATGGATTTAATTTTTGGATCTTTGTTTTAAAGCCAACAGAAGCCAGTGTCTTTAATTTTAGGTTTAGTCAGAATGGAAACCAGCATCAGATTGGACTGGAGCTGTATTATATTTAGTCAGAAAATATTAATATTTGTATTTGTCTTAATAGTTTCCTTAGCAAATCATGCATTTTAATTTAAAAATGTTTTACTGTTGGAGACAAATGCATTATGTGGAACTATAGATAAGCTCAATCCACCAACATGACAGTTGGCAGGCTAAAATAGACTGGCACAAAATTAGAGCAAGAGACAGAAAGTAATTGCTTGACCTGTAGGTTGAAGAATAAGAAATCAGCTCAAGTTATAGGCTGTAAAGCTTCAAAAGCTTCCAATTGAATCTTAAGATTCATAGGTTATTTAAAAAAATCAAATTTAGTTTATAAGACTTATTAGCTTGGAAACACAGTGGTAACAAATAAAGACTTGCAGTAGACCAGAGGTGAACAGGGACTGAATACATTTCCTATAATATATATCAGTCAAAGCTGGTATTAAGTAGAGCTTTTGTCACCTCTGTGATTATTAAGATATAGGAAAAACCTTCAAGGGAAGCAGAGGAAGCTGTACGGTTTGAGTTTAAAGTGGAAATGCATGTGCATCTGGCTATACATTTGGCTTTTTACTGGCTCACCTGCTGAAAGAAAGGTTGCCTCTAAGTCCTGCTGAAGGATAGGGGGCAGGTTAATAGGCTGAAAGCTTCCTACATCCACCTTCTCAGCCCCTTTAAACTTTGCTCAAAAATTCACTTGATTTGTGTACAACTCCTTTACCTGAAAAATATCTTACTCCCGAAGATGAGCACATTCAGGTCAAAGTAGATATGCTTCCATTTTGACTACCAAACATAAATTTACTTCATTTACAAATACCAGTGATGGATGTGAAATTTTAGTTGAAATTTACTCCATAACACGGACAACTTCTGGTTTCTACCTCCTCCACCTTGGCAACCTGGGAAGAATCATGACTAAACTATACATTTGTGCAACAAATTCCCCTTAAAAAGTAGAGAGCTTGAACAATTGAGGAGGAAGAGGGAACAGAGAAAAACAATATGATCTTTTTTGAAATAAAGACTTTTTCCCCCCTCCTTGGCTCTCCATCCCAACTCTCTCTTAGTAGATGTCTCCCTCGCAGACACCAGGGTATAAACCTCTTCCTGGGCACCCTAAATAGGAAGATGCTGCAGGTTCAGGCGTTTTCAGGGGTTTCCAGGTAGCTGGAACAGCTCTCAGCACTCATGCCACCCCAAACCCCATTTCAAACAGCCCGTGTCTCAGCCCTGCATGTGTGTATCCCGAGGCACCCTATGTCTCAGCACCATGATGAAGCACACCAAAGGCCACGACTCATACCACTGTGATCTATCGTTCTGCCATTAGATTATGTGGTGGAGGGGTCTTTTCCACACTAGGCACTTGCAAGAGGAAAGGCTCTAATTTAAAGGTAAAATATTCTCAGTTCTGAAATCTGGACACTATTAAGAGTCCCTGCCTGTCATCCCACGGAAGAACTGAAGACTGATCATAACTTAAGTGGAAGAAGGGCCTACTGAATTATACTCCTGGCATCTCTCCGGCAACAAATTTCCAAACGCTCTTCAGATACTACAGTGGACTTCCCAGCATTGGCCCTATTCACTAGGACATGCAATCATGTGGTTACTCTTTAATTAGGAAAATCTAGTCTGGATCCAGGCTGCAGAGAGTTTCTCTAGACCTTGCCAAGATCTGTCACGTCTTCTGCTCTTCTGCACGACATACCCTGTGTGGTTCCAGCCCTTTAGGAGTGTCTGCAGGCTGGACTCTTGAAGGTGGTACGCAAGACACCGATACTCTGTTTTCCAACAAGCGGATTTCTGTAAAAACAGAGTAGTTCTGCAGCAATTACTCTAGCAGTAGGAAGCTCTCCAGACAATGGCTACTGTAATGCGCAGTTAGGAAATGTAATCTATTTTTCCTAGGAAGGTTAGGAAAAACAGGTTACTGAGCTCATGCATCTGGAGCTCATTTACAGCTCAGCTGCAAGGTGGATAAAGGAAGAAAGCAAGAGGGGGTGTCTTTTATGGTGGGAGAAGGAAATGGAACTATAGGTGCTAAAGTAGGTGGCTAAGCTTTCATCTGGGTAAGAGGAGAGCTATGTAGTGTTTTTGTCTGAATGCTGGAAAAAGGGAAAAGAGCAGGTTGTCTGTCTTTTTGGTTTGTTTTTTTTTTCCTTTTCAGATTTTATTCCAGTAAATAGAAGAAGGAAGCCGTATTAAAACAAGAAGACATTCAGGCTAATACTAAACTGCACAAGAAGAAAGCAAATGCTATTTTCTACTTCTAAGAGCTCAACCAGTGCCATTATAACTTTTTTTTGGATCAAAGATACATGCTTTGTCTGGAGTCATGCAATATATTATTAAGAGTTTGGCTCTGTTGGTAGTGTACTCTCAGGATGGAAAGATTGAGACAGTTTTCAAAGACTTCATAGCCGGGTAAAGTAAAGTTGAATGTGCTTTCACTTGAATGAAATATTCAAGAGAGACTTGTGAAGGGCTGCTTCGGAACTTTACAAAAAAGAATGAAAGATAAAACTAATGTACCCTACCCCCTTATTTATTCTTAATAAAGTTGCATTTTTAGTGCAATCTCAGTTTCCATTTGCATGTTTCTGCACCTCTTTTCCATCTAATGTACGGGCATTTGTCTCATTTCTGGTTTTATGTGCACAGACAACACCCATTTGCTCTTGTTCTGTGTGCTCTGTCGAGGGTTTTGGTCGCTGCATTCTGCTGTATCAAGTAACAAACCAAGAAAAACAACTCTGAGGGAATAGATGTACATGCGAAGTGCATATTCAGAAATAACTTGAAATTGGAATGCTATCCTCAGATAACCAAATTTAAATAAATGGTATTTATTGATGCAGTCTTATTACAGATGTGAATTATCCCTTAGAAAAATATAAGTCCTCTGCTTATGCTTGGTGGCCAGAGACACTTAGGTTCTGTGGCTCTAGAAATCTGAGATGCTTCTCTTTCTTCTCCTTAGCCTCTGTTCCCCTGCTTTCTTTTCTGCCTCCTGCCTCAGCCTGCTACATATACCTGCCCCTTATTTTTCTCTTTTTTTTGCCCATTTTGTCCTGGTTTGTGTATCCAGCTACCTATCCTTCTGTTGAATCTCCACTTGCTATCTGCCTATTTCTGCTCCTGGTGCCTCCTCAGAGATTTTTTCTCTTCTTGCCCCACATTTTTTCTTTTTTTGTTGTTCTAAACTATCTGTGTTGCTCACCCTCTGCTTTTGAGTTACCACATTCCTTCACCAATTTAGTTGCCGGAAGCTCAGAGGTATGACAAGCACAAGAGACAACTCTTACTCTTAGTTTCAACATTAAGCATCACGGTACTGGTAGTAGCTGTTGACAGCTACGAAAAACAAGTTGCTGGGAAGGCACTTATGGTATACTTCTCTGTACATGCATATTCTACAGTGAAGGTCTGTGAGTTTTCACATAGGCAAGCTGGATTAGCATCTCTGTTGGAAAAATGAGAGATATCCCAGGCCCATCTCCATGACACATTTTTAAGTCACTTCTCCACAGCATGGAAGTGCAATGGATCTCAATGAAACCAAGACAGGAGCACGTCTAACATGGAACAAACAAAGAGATTGCTTCATATGTCATTCTTGGAAAAGGAGAAGTTATATTAGGTGAAACTTTTCAAGGAAATTCAACTACAGTGAAGTTCAATTAATGTTTTTGGCAAAAATTCTAACAACTCAAAAACGAAATCTGAACATGTGAAATGATGCATTACCTCTATGAATGTTCTGCAATAAAAGGCACACTGCTGTTGCCCAGTGCACTGCTGTATAGGTAGAAGATAGCTCAGACTAAGTTTGGGTGTGAAAAGCAGAATAGCCACAGAAGGTTGTCTCTCTGCCTGGGTTACATGCCTTGCTTCCTGATGTCATGAGTCCTGAAGAACAAAAAGCTTTTGTTCAACTATAAATTGCTTCTGTGTGAACATTATGCAGTACAGAAACAGGACTCTGTGGGTGCGATTTATTCAACCAAATGCAGGTACTTATGACCGAACTGCTGCACAGATTTCCTTTATGGTTAGTGAGAAAGATTATCATTTCAAGAGTGTGACTCACCTCATCCTAGGGTAGCTATCAACATCACTGCCTAGAAAGGTTTCTATTTTATGATTGACTTTAGAGGAAGCTTACAGTGACTAGCTCAGATGTAGACACCTAAAGTGAAAAGAGGTAGACCCCACCTCCCATCCACAATATAGCCATTCAAACTGGAAAATGACTTTTACTCTCTGCAAACACCCAGGAATCACGAAGCCATGCTGAGGCACCACTGTGCAACAGAAGTCAGCTACAATCTTTGAACAATCTCCAATGTCATGGATGCACTTCATAAGAGCCCCCAAAATGCTGAAGAATCAAGAGTCACATCCTGAAATCAAAGAGCACATCTGCAATGCCAACATCCCCTCTCCTTTCTGTAACATCAACAATACTTCTTAACAGAGAAAACCCCCCAAACTATCCTTTACATCATCATCATAGATGGCCTGACTTCAGAAGGACCAGATTTCAAGACAAGCAGCAGAATTTTAGCATTTGATTCTGCATAGCTCTGAGCTGTGAACTTTGGTCAAACAGAGTGGGAGTGGCTTGTTGTGATATCTTGTGGTACATTTAATACTTCGGCTTGCTGCATTTTGCATATGAAAGTATTATGTAAAAATAAATTGCATTCCTACTCTTTTTTTTTTTCCCCTTAGCGCAAGAGCATTCATACTGGCTCTAGTAAAAAGGTTCTCAAGCACGTTGTAGGCAGAAGCAGGAAATTTGCTCTCCTCATGGATCAGAGTCGGCACTAATGATACAGCACAGGGAAAAGAAAAAAAAAAAAAACCAAAAGAGAAAAAGAAATGTTTAGCACTCAGCACTAGAGGAGAGTGAAAACAGAACACACTTTGAAGAATTTCCTTGCTGCAGCATAGCCCCTGTGTAGGAGAGCCTCCAAAGTCAGCTCGCCATGTTTTGAAGTTTCTCTGTTTGTTTAATCTTCAGGTCAGGTTTTGGCACTCTGCTATGATTGACACAATAGAAAAGAATAAAGGCCCAAACAAGGCAAGGGGGGAAGAAATCCTTAGGAAAGTGTGAGACTTAGTAAATCAAACCATCAAAAAATAGAGCAACCTAGGTGCTTTAAGGACGGGTGCAAAGTTGTGCCTTAGTCCAGAGGAGCAGTACCTATGATCGTTCTCTTTCTAATAACCAAATGTCATGGCCTAGCTGGGAGCTAAGAAATGATCTTAAAATCAGTCCTAATTGCAGGGCCTCTGTAATGGGAGAAAACATCGCTTTCCATAAAAAGCAGAGAGCAGAGCTAGAAGACTGAAAACCACACAAATGGTCAGTGTAAATTATCATTCTGAAATTTTGTTACTACAAGAATAATTCAGTTAATGTGGTTACGTCACTGCAAATGCCTCTCCCTCAATTGTGACTCTCCGAGGAAGATGTGAAAACCTCTGAAAATTCAAAAGCTTCTCCATTTCTCGGTAATAGAGACTCCCTTTACTGCACATAGTCTGACAACTTGTGAAAAAAGTTCTAAGGAAAACTTGGACTAAATAAAGAGTATTTCCCTACGAAAGCATGGATGTACATGATAATTGGATCCCAAGCCCCCTGGGTAATGTGAACAACCCACCCCTCATGAGCACAAGGGATGAGGACCTCAGAAGGGTACCATCATCCTGCAGAAGCATTGCAGGGCTCGCTCTAAGGCTGATTGCCAGGTACTCCTGCAGAAGCATTGCAGGGCTCGCTCTAAGGCTGATTGCCAGGTACTCCCTCGTGCTCAAAAGCAGAGGGTGCAAGAGAAGACAGGAATGGGCAGACGGGATCAGATGGAAACTTCACTGCGTCCAGTGATAGCAACCTCCAGCAGGTGCCTAGGGAAGAACATATGAACAGCTAAAATAATACTTCTCTCCTTTCAGTGCACAGAGACCTGCACCTCAGAAACTTCCTAAGCCATAGCTTTGCGTTAAGAATAACAGCTCAAAAGACTTCGAAGACTTGAGGCCTTTCGGTGTTTAAAGGAGGCTTACAAGAAAGATGGGGACAAATGTTGCAGCAAGGGCCTGCTGCAACAGGAAGAGGCATAATGGTTTTAAACTAAAAGAGGGTAGATACAGACTAGATATAAGGAATAAATATTTTATGATGAGGGTGGTGAAACACCCAGAGAGATGGTAGATGCCCCATCCTGGAAATATTCAAAGTCAGGTTGGACCGGGCTTTGAGATACCTGACCTTAGTTAATGATGTTGCTAGATGACCTTTATAGGTCATTTCCAACCAAACTATTCTATGATTCTATTCTATGATTCTAAACAGAGTGTGCTGAAAGCATCCAACCTAAGACTGTTCTCTTTGGCGCGTCCCCAGAGGTTGTCATAATGCTGATGGCCCAAAGTTGTCTCACATGAACCTGCTTTAGATAGCAGAGCAGGGCAGCTCAGGAAAATGTAAAGCACAGAAGAAAATTTTACTCATTAAGCAACATACTGAATTATGATATATGACTACTGTTCCATATCCTAAATTGGAATTCAAATATCCAATATTAGCATTCTCAAAGAGAAAAGCAGGCCTCCCACCGACTTCAGGGTACATGGATTTTTTTTCACAACCCAAAGTAAATAATAATAATAAAAAGTAAGCCTGCCTCATTTACAGCATTTAATATACCTTGTTTTTACCAGTGCAAAGAATTCCAGCTTTAGCTAAAAGCCATTCTTTGTTAATAATGATTTTTGATTATTGCATTACTCACTAAATTTAGTTAGCACATTTGTAATACATTAAAAAGGCCATGCAACCGATAAAATACAAAGAGTTGGAGCCTGTTAAATATAGATGTAACTACTGTTTCACAAGGAAACACTTTGGATTAAGTACTGTTAGGGTTCTGCACTACATGAAGAATATTAAATTAAAAATGGAAAGGAAAAGTGAGGGTCAGCTCTGTTCATTTGCTGTTGGTTTTGTTTTGTTATTTTTTTAAATAATGGAAGTAATTTTATTGTATTCACTATACTATATCTCAAAGTGTAATAAAACAAGATTTACATTTTATTTAAATCACTTATATGTTAATTTTACTCTTACCATATATTTCCAACTGTGTCAGATCAGAATACTTTTTTAAAAATCAGAATATCATTACAGAATCCAGAATCTATAAAAAAGCTGCTAAACTCTGAAGTCACTAGTGACATAAATAGATTTACTATGAATTTACATCAGTGTGGCATGGGGATTTGGCCCAATGTGTATGTGTGGGGAGCTTTATTCCACCATCTGAGCATTTAGAGAATTGATCCACTGTAGAAACCCAGATTCCAGTTTCCAGACTGCAAAGATTGGAATGAATTATAACCGTATTAGGACACTAAAAACCTGATTAGCGTGGTTCCAGGCAGTAGCGGGTTCTTTTCTCAGCCAATTTGCAGAATGACCCTCACCTTTTTATGGCTCAGTTGCAGCTCAGCTGGGGATTTGCACACAATGAGGCTGTTTTCACCAGCAGGGTGATGCCTTCCCACATCTCTGTTGTGTCAGCCTTGGGGTGATGACTAGCGGCGAGGAAATTATTATCTCAAGGTGGGGTAGGTTTGATGGATTTCCTTTCAGCAAAACAAAATCATACGGCGGCACAGCTTGCGCTGAGGAGGAGGTATGCTGGCTAACGAGGGGAACGCCAAGAAACGGTGGCGAAGAAACATCCCTGGACACCTGGCTCACCTGCTTGCGCTGCCCCAACCCGTTGCTGCAGCAACCTTGCAGGGGCCTACCCGCTCTTCAGGAGGACAAGTGAGGCAGAAGTATTCATTGCTCTGATGATCCTCGGTGACAAACACCTGCATAACAGCTGTGCACATCACTCCTGGTTCAAAAAACGTCATACTGAACCTTTCGAGCTCTTGGTAACAGCAAAATTCCCAGCTGGAATCATTTTACAAAACCGTGTGCTTTGGAGGACAGTGCAGTCCCTGCTCCCACGTGATCTCACACCTACTGCTATGACCAAGACCCTTCAACTAATGCGTCAATACTACCAGCAACAGAGAAAATCTGTGGTAATGGCAAAAACTGGAATCATTTCTATGAACTAAGAAAGCCATTTAATGTAGAGGTTATAATATTTTACACCATAAAATACACATTATACTGTACAAATTAAATGAACCATCTTTTAAAAATTGTAGAAAATAATGTTACACACCACCCAGAAGTTTTCATCCACCATTAAAAAAAGGTAGCAACTAATTTCAAATCCTAAATCTTCTAGTTTTTACCTGATGGCTGCATGTAACCAACCTATAGAAACAACCTGTTTTGATATTGTCCCTTCACATGACAGCTGCCTATGTCCACTTGTCTTCAAATTTACACAACCTTTTCTCTTTGACCAGAGTCAATGGAGAGTATATTCCTGAGTCGATTTTGGTTTCTGCTAAAGGTTATATTATAGTCACTCCATGATAGGATGATCCTGCACGATATACGTCTTATAAATCTACTGGAAAGGCTGAATAAACATGATCTACCAAGAAGCTGATCCTCAGTCATAATTCTACTGAAACAAACAGTATTTTATGATTGCAGTTGAAATTTGTGCTAGCAGAGGAATTCTGTTGTGCGTTGCCTTCCCATTCCTGCCTGAAAGGATCACATACAGACCTTCTTTAACTTGTTTTTAAGGTAGTAATGAACAAGACAAAAAGGAACAGTGTTTTTACGGCTGGGGTTTGTAGTTTAGGCTCTAACACAGATTATGAAGTCCAGATAAACACATACAGTGCAGTTAGGAATGCATCAAAGAGGGCAGACTATCAGAAGAGATGAGAGAGAGAGAAGTCATTTAGGCGCATTATCTACTGCAGCTGGATTGCTATAAAGCTGCCAAAAGAGGGTGTAAAAAAATCTCTAGATAATAGAATACGAATTTACAGTTCCTTACCTCACAGCTTAAAGTACAGCCCCACAGCTACTGCTTCAGGGGATTGAAGAAAGAGAAATAGCTGTGGTACCTATGAAACATTGCCTGCCTTTTTGGAGCAGCCAGCTGGAATTGGCTAAAACGCAGAATGTCACATCAAATCTCATACAGATGAGAGGTTTGCTTGCTTTCCAGTAGAGATAACAATCGTGATGAGCCAGCACAACTTAGTCTGCAGCAATATGAAAGACTCGGCGTATGAACATTTACTAACTCTGAACAACAGGATGAGGCAACCTGTAAGTGCACCACACCTTTGTAGGGCCATGAATTTATTCATTCACGTATTTTTCCTTTATAAAACAACAAGAAGAGTGTGAGCTTTTTCTTCTCATCTTTTGTGCACCCAGTTCCTAGTCTGGATCCTAACAACCACAGTTTCCAGAGAATATGGTGTGCTGGCACCATGACAGGATTTTTTTTCTTCCCTACAGCCTTGGTGAGCCTGAAAAAAATTTTTTTTTTTCCTCCTTTTCTGAAACAACTATCTGGAGTGCAAGTAAAATCCTCCACAGATGGGGGACAAGCTTGAGAAACAGCAGTATGAAAGGTAATATTTTATAAAGAAAATGATGAATGATTCCAAGAAAGAAATTAGGAAACAGAAATCTTCTCAGGCATACATGGAACACCACCATGATGTAATAGAAAACGTACTATATTATAGCCGGTGGTTTGATAACGAAGGGAGAGCGGTGAAGTGACAATGCAAAAAAAATAAAAAAGACAGAGTATGTTGATAATGAGCTGTAAATATTCTTTCTTTTCTCTTTCCCCCTATTTCATCACCTTTGGTCTGCTTGGCATTCACCCAAATTAGAAGACTGACAGTCATTTCTCTTTAATAATCACTCTTGGAAACTCAAGAAGCACTCCCTTTTCAGCTCTGTCAACAGGGAATCATTAACACTGAAAAAAAAATATATATATCTGTGCTTAATTGTTTTTACTGAAATAAACACTCTGGGTACCCCCTGCCGTTTAATGAACATGCACTAGGTTAACTACAAGGGCTGCTACCACTGCCATCTTTGATTACTTGCTGGTGGCAGATGAAAGCTTAAAACACACGTACTTTTTGACAGTAAATATGATTTCACTTTTTTGGCTTCCACATCAACCCACCCTTTTCAAAGTAGGGCAGACTAGCAAAGGCTGTCAAAATAAGGCTAGCAAGTAAGCGGAGTAGCAGCTCTCTACAGAGTTTGATTATTCTTCTGTGAAAGAGTCTGTAAACAAAACCTTTAGGCTTTTGTCTACTAAACAGTGCTTAGAAATTCTTCCAGCCAAGCATTTTTAATATGGGGGAACATGACTGCAGTAGGACTCAAGAGCACTCATCATTATTGAAAGGAAGGCAATTTATTTTTGTAACAAAATGTGGGCTCAGAAGCCAAAAATGCACTTTTTTTGAAAAGAATAAATGCTCTGTGTGCATGGATCCTCTGAGCTGTCTGAAAGACGTCTTTCCTTTGCCTTGGCTATATATACCAAGAGAATAACAGAGCAAAAATTATTTTCAAGTATCAAAAGGTTCTAATAGCAATTTTGAGTCTGGAAGTGAAACCCAATTGAAAACATATATTCAGGTCTTATTTTTTGCTTCCATGCTTTGTGCCATTATAAGAAGCCAGTCTGAGGCCCAAGGTCTCTTCAACAATCGGTTCTTTGAGGTGGCAGAACCTTTGGAACGAGCTATGTGCATCTTCTCTTCACCAGATCAATCCACCAGTTTCTCAGTGCGGCCAGAAACCGGGTGCAAATTTATCCATGCCTCAAAGCAGGAGCCGACGGGATATATAATTGGAATTTCCCTCCCATATACCTACAAAAGCCAGTTAAATGTTCACTGCACCATTCTTTGACCCTGCAGCCATACCATTAAGCTCTTCTAGCCTCCAAGGAGGGTATCCACACCAATGCTGTCATGTGGAGACAGTCTCTGGTTCATGCAAAGTCCTGAACTAAGCTAGGGAAATGTTTGGGATAGTGATGGTAGGTCCAGACCCAAAATAAGCCAAAGACCACTCTGACTGTGCAAGAGAATAGAAGATTTGAGTTTCAGTTCCTGGGAACTTTCCTTGGCACAGTTAAAATTATTAATATGGATGTAGCCATATGTGCCAAGGCGATTTAGACACCAGCTGATCCTCGAGTTTTTAACTGCTAGCTTTATCTAAATATCAGCCTTATGTGTCCAAAAGGGAAACTAGTTGCTTAACTGTACTTCTCAAATTTAGCTCCAAGCAGTCAAGCAGTGGATATTGGTCCTACAAGGTTTTTGCTTGAGGTTGTAAAAGTTATTGCCAGTGTGATTTTGGTTTGCCTCCTACCATCTGGGATATGTTGATTGCTCTACCTCTAACGTTAATGGCTACCTTTCAATCATCTTTCAAACACATTTTGGTTGTTCTATATTAGACAACTAAGTGCTAGATATAAAATTACTGAAGCAAGGCACAATGAAATATTTACAAAGCACTTATATTTGGATTCTTAGAAGGGGCAAGATTTTATAATCTGGTTAGCTCTTCTTCACTTCAGGGACTTGCTGAAAATTAGGTATTACTGCATCCTCTTGGTATTAGTCATCAATCCTTATACACATCACTACTGTTACACCCACCTAGTGGGGACAGTTTTAAGTGTCTCTCATAAAAATGTAAATATCAGCCAAAGAATTTTTGCAGGCTACACATGCTGGTGACAATGAGCCCCCTCTGTGCCTCAGCTGTTTCTCCCAACCTTCTCAATGATGCCAGACTGCTTCTGGCTCTGTACAAGAGCCATTCTAAAGAGAGATATTGGTATGATGAGAGAAACTTGCATAACATGGGAAGGACTAGAATAATACATGTGCATTGCTTATCCACGCCATGGAACTTAGGTGTCTAAGTTCTAGCTGCCTTGCCACCTACTACAAGTGACTTCAACTAGTGTGACTGGGCAGCACACGACTGTACGTTCACACCCACATACACATGCACACACTCACAAACCTATCTGTTCCCCATCACTGGAAAAGAGTGGCTTGTAAGATGAAACACAACAATATGCATCTACATTACTCTTGGAAAGTAAAGATTAATACAATTAATGTTTTCTGGGGTAAAAAAAAGTAAAGCATACAAATTTTGAAAATTCTTTTGTCATAATATTATTTTGAAAACATCCTATATATTTCCTTTTAAATATGCATGGATACGATCTCTTGGATTTTATTGAAAGGACCAGAAAAGAATTATTGAATTTATTGAATTATTGAAGGAATTATGGAAAGGAATTGAATGGAAATTTCCTTTGAGATTTCCAAGCAAATGTTGACGCAGCATGATTCTGTGAGATCTGAAGAAAAGCTCACGCTGTTGCTTTTTGGTGTGTATGGTACTATTGGAATTGCTTGGAAATAGCTTTCTTATGTAAAGTCAAATTTTAAATTCTTGTGATTTTTTTTTTAAATTTGATTTTTCATTGGAAAATCAAATGGACCCAAATTTGTCTGGTTCCCTTCCCCCCCCCAAATTTCCCAACTTCAACTTCTTTTCAGAGCAGTGTAAGAAAATCAAGACTCATACAGTTAAACAATGAAATAGTCCTTAAAGATGTCATCCTTTAGCAATTAGAGAAGATTATGAATAGATTTTTGAGAGAGTATTAGGAGCTCAGTTGGAAAATCAGTATCAAAATGGAGGCCGAAACCAAACCCTCCCTTGACACAAGGAAAGTAAACTGGAGTAGACTCTGCCAGAGTCAGAAGAGCAGGTCTGCAGTTTGCAACATTCCACAGTCTCCCTTCTGGATGGGAAGATCTCCAGGGTGAAAGAGACATTTTCAAGACTATCTTGTGGATGAGACAATCATTTCACCATTAATAAAATGAAAGCTTTTGCAAAAACTGCATCATGTTATTTGAACATTCTCTATGTTCTTACTCAATTCAGGATAGAAATATTTTATTGGAACAAGCAGAGAAGAGTTACATGAACACTAAGCGTTTCCTTCCTTCCTTTCTGTCTCCTAGTAATATAATGTGCATCTAAGGTATGTTTCACATACAGCAGTTCTCATGTTCATTGTGATAGAGAGTGTATTTATTTTGAAGATCCATTTCTGGGCATATTATTAGAGATCTAAACTCTCATTTGAAATGTCCTCTGTTCTATTTTATTGCTATAGAACATGCCATGGACCTGAGTCCTATTGCTAGTTGAGCCTTCTTTGCATTATGCAGGCATTTTAACCAGGTGTTTTGAAAAGGATTCCTTACTCTCTTATTTTGTATCTGCTTCATGTTATTTAGACATAGCACAATTAAGAGTTACGAAGAGAAATGTTTTACATTTCCACTTTACAGCTGCAAGGCGTAGTACCTAAAGACACTTATTAACTGTAAGATCATGCAACCTTTGTCTTAATTGGGTAAACAGGGTGTTTGGAGTATCACACAGCAGGACCAGACTAATTAAATATTGTTCAGATTTCTCACTGGGGAGTTTATGCAACCGTTGAACTATAAGCCGCAGTGTTGCAGCTCAGAAACCTTGTAATTAAGGTAGATATTCTGGGGTACAACTGCCCTTCCTTTCCTAAAGAAACACTGCAAACAACCTGCAATGGTTTTTTGAGATGGAGTAAAGACAATCTGATTGATCTGAGCTGTCTGAATAAAACTGCTGCAAATACAAATGTTTTAGAGGAAACAAGCAAAATTTTAACTTACTAGGTCTTCAAGTGACGTCCTTTTGAATAAGCACATTTAAAATTGTTATTTTTGGGCTAAATTGCCATAGCTGAGTGAATTTTATCCCTTCGGTAGTATTTCTCTATGCGTGTGCTAGAAACCCTCAATCCCACACTGAAGCTGGAGAACTTCAGGAAGATTTACAGCATGGAGGGGCAGACACATCTGTGCTAGATGTTCATGCCAGCGAACAGAGACAATGCCAGAGAACCGCTCCCTCCTACAAGAAAGGAAACGGGAAACAAGTGGGCCACCAAAAGTGAGACTGAGAGAATGAGCACTTCTGGTGACATGCGGTTTTTCATGCCTCACCTATGTCACTCTGCAGGTTTTTCCTGGCCTTATTGCTTTAGATAATATACGGGAGAAGGACCAAGAATACCAAGGCCTTGACAGAAAACCCTCCTATGTTGAGACATTTAGGCTACACCTGAACTATGGAACTCATAAAAACATCCCATCTGCTCAGGTATCCTCCAGCTGTGTCCCATGTGCATACTGGGAGAGACCAGCATGCTCACCATCCCATTCTGCTTCTTGGTTTTCCCCTTCTGGGTTTAAAATCAGCTGTGCGTGCTCCACTAGGTTCTCCAGATGGCATGACCTGTGACTGCAGATGCACAGGAGAAAGTACTTACTGTGCAATTGAGGTGTAGCTTTACAGACTGACTTAGTTCTCAGGGTCAAGCCATAGCTTATACCAGAAGTGGGATTCCACAGGCCTAAACTGGGGCGCAGAGCTTCCCAACCCAAGTGGACAATATCTTGACAGTAAATCTGAATCAAAAGATATAATGATGAACAAAGACATAATCCCACCAATGTGAGGATGCGTCTCCTACTCCTGTCACTCCTGTCCTGAATGCTACACATGGATAGTGGGAACAAATTTTAAACTCTCGGTTAAGTAACTCCCAAATAACTAGATAGACAATCTGAAACAAATACCTGGATTTATAGGTAGGAACAAACCCACGGATGAAATGCAAAAAGGAAACTTACTTTTGTTATGTTGTCAGCTGGAGTATCCCCAAGCAGCACTTGGGCAGAGGCACACAAGGGGGGGATGCAGGCACCATGGAGCACTCTGTCCATGACAGAGGATCACCCAACCTGCTGTCTTCATTTGTATTCAGGGATTGGCGCAGCTGTAGTTTTCCTCTGTGTTTTGACATTTCTCAGGGCAGGAATCTCAAGCACGTTCGATAGGGTGCCTCTATCACAGGCTTATGCTATTGAAACAGAGATGTTCTACTTGTCCCACACAAAAAGCTAAATAAAAAGTACGTGGTTTTCTACACCTCAGCTGCAGGTCACCCCTCTTCAATCTTCCGTTATTTTCCCACAAGCAGTGTGGATACTGTTTATTTTTTTTGGTAAAATCTTATTCACATGCTGATATATAACTTCATCATTTAAACTCCAGGATTGTGGATATTGTAAACTTTTCTGTTTCCTGAGAACACAGTAATTTTTATCAGTAATTGCTGATCAAGATTTTTGCTCTCCTTAATAATTTCTCAGTTCTTTTTTATTCAAAGCAGACCTCAAGGTTAGTCTAAATAGGAGACCACGAGCCAAATTATGATCTCAGTCCAGTGTAAGTCTGCTTTATTTTCGTCTGGTAGACAGACTTCATGTTAATTTTGAGATAAGTATATGAGTGAATCTGAGCCAAAACTGTAATTTAAACTCCTTCTGTGAGATCTACAGTGACACGTAACCCCCGAGTACAGATCCACCTAGAAAAGCTGCTCTGCCTGATGATCTCTTGTGTGTTTAGATCTTCATAAAAACCCTGCTCTTTGCAAACCTAAGTCTAGCTAATGCATAGCATGGTAGCTGAAGGAAGATTTTCTTCTGTGTATTTTACTTTTAGAACACATCTGTCTGCTCTTGAATTAGTTTGCTCTCTGAACCGTAATCCTTCTTTTATCTGGAGAATACCTGAAATGTCCTTCAGTTTTAGCAGTGTATCTTCAATCCAGCAGGGATCTCTTAATACACAGAACAGATGAGAATTTGTTTCCACCCATTTATTACAGCTGGAGCATACCTCAACAATCCCTTGACACTTCCCGTTTTGCTGACTCAAAAGTACTGACAGAGTAGCAAAAGAAATACAAGTAATTTGAGCTATTCTGGGACTCCAGAGCCTTACAGCGAGAAGGTACTCCAGCTTGGAAAAATGTGAACTCTGAATTTGTTGTCCACTACTGCTGGAAACAGTTACAGTATGAAAAATAATTGCCTGTAGGGGTGTTTGTTAGGTAAGTGTTCAGCAACTGGAGATCACAATGTGGTTAGTGTGAAATTCATGGAAAATACGTATTTTTTCATTTCCTCAGGTTTTATAAAAACATTTTTGTAAGTCACTGCATTTTTAAATGCCATTCTGAGAGCGTGCCTACATTTCCCAACACATTTTCCAACTGAATTTTGAATGTACTTCGAAATTTTCTTTTAACAGAGATGAAAAAAAAATTAGTAACAATAAATATAGATGAACTCCGAAATATGCACTGAGCTTGTATAAGTAGAATCCATTGCTATGGAAGTTAGAAAGGGAGAGGAACAGGATTAGATGAGGTAGGCAGCTCTTACTGCTAGGTTAAAAAAAAGCAGTATGCAAAGACACCAAAGAACAATTTTGCAATAAAAAATAAATATGCAAGCAGCTGCTATCAACACTAATAGAAATTAAATGCCAGCCTAAATGGGATTTTCAACGGCACTTGGCATCGGTTTAATTTACTTTCTGCTGCAGTGGTTGGGACTTTTGCTTGCGAGGTTAGTCGAAGCCATGCTTCTGAAAACACTGCCCTGAAATTACCCCTACCTCTCCTGCTCCTTGATCCTGGAAAATAACCCTATCACCTTTGGAATAAAAACTTCCAAGACGGAAAATGTTTCTTTGCTGTGTGACCTTGCAGCACCAATTGCGCTGACACAAGAGCAGGGATTTTTTTAGAACTTGGCCTCACGGTTCATTCCCTTCCTGCCCCTCCAGCAGACGTGTTGAATTTTGTTTCAGCTAAATCCTGCGAGCAGAGGCCGTGGGGTTGAGACTCGGGGCCGGAAGAGAGTTGTTCATCTTTGACAGAGAACAAAGCATGTGCAGCTGAGCTGAAACTGTGAATTGAGTTTCATTTTCTCTTTGCTCTGCCCCTCTGAGCTAGTTCTGACCTGACCTCATCCCCTCTGGGTGCCAGGCAGCCTCTGCTTTCTCCTCTCTTCGGCCATGTGGTGGACCAGCAGAGGTGCAACTCCTCCCAGTTGTTTCAGATATTTGGTGTCCCAGTGGAAAGGAGGAAAGGAGGGCTGTCGAGGGAGGCACGTTAGCAGAGATGTGGGCAGGTTTACAACCATATAAAGGGTTTGGGGTTTTTTTTTGTTTTGTTTTCAGTTTTTTGGTTTTTGTTTTTTTTTTTTTTGGTGGTAATGGGGCACTATTAGGATTTTTACTTTTGCACCAAGCCTTCCTCTTCCAAATCAAGCACAACTAGACTGCTCACCTCATCCTACCCCCAAGTATGTATAATTACTAGTGTGTGCAGTTACCATTCAGCACACCCCTCGGTGTGGGAAAACAACTGGGGGGTGCCAGAGCTGACGAGAAGCAGGAGCACTGTGTGAAATCCTTAATTANGCTGAGCTGAAACTGTGAATTGAGTTTCATTTTCTCTTTGCTCTGCCCCTCTGAGCTAGTTCTGACCTGACCCCATCCCCTCTGGGTGCCAGGCAGCCTCTGCTTTCTCCTCTCTTCGGCCATGTGGTGGACCAGCAGAGGTGCAACTCCTGTTACTGTACTCTGTAAAAGGGCTTGACCAAAATGTGCATCAGCTGCATGGGGTGGCAGGGCAGCAGCTCGGACACCTTAAGCAGTTGTGGCAATAGACATACTGTTGTCCAGGTCATGGGAGCTCTCTGATGCAGAACGCCATCTGTCCTTGCTCTCCACACAACAGCGGCCCTTGGTCCATTCATCTCTAGCATCTCTATCCTCTCTTGCGATAGGACAAGGGGTAATGGCTTTAAACCGAAAGAGGGAAGATTTAGACTAGGTATAAGGAAGGAATTTTTTACAGTGAATGTGGTGAAGCACTGGCACAGGTTGCTCAGAAAGGTGGTAGATGCCCCGTTCCTGGAAACATTCAAGGTCAGGTTGGACAGGTCTCGGAGCAACTTGATCTAGCTGAAGATGTCTCTGCTCATTGCAGGGGGCTCAGACTAGATGACCTTTAAAGGTCCCTCCCAATCCCAACTTTTCTATCATTCTGTGATCTCCTCATGAACTGCAGCTTTCATTTCACTCCGAGTAGGATTATGCCACAAGGTCACAAGCAGGCGTTCAGCTCCCTACTCCACAGCAGACAGATGTGATGAGGGGTAAGGACTTTTTTTCCTCTGAAACAACAGGAGGGAAGAGTCTCCTGTTTTTCCTTTCCTGCCTGAATTTAAGGATGGCAGAATGCCAAGGAACAGCTTGGTGTGCACACCTATGCAAACTGCAGTTGAGGGATGTAATTTTCTAATCTTCAGTGCAGCCCGTCTCATGAGTGCAGGGGACTACAACCCAGCAGCTGGTTAACAGCGTTTTCTCAAACACTCACTGGTGTAAAACCACAAAACTTTATGTTTAAGCTCAAACTCACAGAAATGGTACTAATACAGAGCCTTCCATTTTTACTAATTTTTTTTTAAGAAGAATCACACGCATTTTGATTCTGGTAATGTGAATTCTTTTTTCACATCCACACCTCTGAAACTGCGTAAGCAACAGCATGATTTCTCATTCAGTATTCTCTCTTATGGTTTTCTTTTACCATCTGTATCATGAATTAGCCCCTTCCCCCCATTTTCTAAGAGAAGAAAGCATTCTTAAGGACAGCTTAAAATTAAACCCCCAAATCTCCCTTTGTCTTTACCGCTCCCTGATTTAGTGCAACAGTTCAGTACTGTGAAGAATGCCACTAGTAACGCTCGTGATATTGCATAAAATTAGACATACATTACTAGTTCTAACCTTAAAAAAAAAGGCTGTAAAATTGTCACTGACTTGTCATACAGGGTAGATCCTGGAAGAAAAAAAAATCAAAAAAATTCAATTTCCCCTTGAGTGAAAACCAAAATTTAAAACCTGATTTAAATCTGTGACTGATTCATATTTTGAAAATAAGCAACTTTTGTCCACAGGGATGTCATGATTTTTTTTGCTGCAGTAGCTGTTGAAAATGTGGCTCACCTAGTACAAAGAATTAAGGTGAAGGAATAACTGCACCAGGAAATCAATTGTGCCATTACAGAATACATGCGTATCCTTAAGTCCCAGTTTCTGAAGGTTAATGCATTAAAGATCAGACTTTGGGACAAAAGCGAATCAATTCAGAGGTATCAAATACAGTAAGTTACCAGTGCTGAAAGTAACAAATTGACTCTAACTTGTGCAAGTAGTCCACACCATATGCCTTTCTATTCTAATGTTTCCCTGAATTGCTTGAGTAAATAAATTAATTGCATCATCATGAGGAAACACACATGGAATTTGCTTTACCGCAAGGCAGAATGTAACTCGGTAGGTGACCCAAACAGATGAGCAACAGAGCTGTGGGGAGCTTCAGTGGAGTTCTTGGAAAGACATCGTATTTGCTGCAACAGTAATTAGACAAGAGCTGACAAGAGCTGATGGTGGTGCAGTTTTAAATAAAACTTGGTATTTATTAAAACACTTTGGATAACGGTTGATGCTCTTTGCTCAACAATTTCATTGTTCCAACAGGCCTGAAAGAAGAGTTGTGAGTACTCAAAAAAAGTTCCCATAGCAACAGAAAGGAGACGGGACTATTTTTCTCCTAGCCCTGGGTGAACAGCAACAACAGGCAACTGTGGTAGATGGGCCCTTCCTGTGCCAGGCGGGTCTACTCTGTTTTGCAATTTTGCATAGAAGAGCAGTATTTTCACTGCTCCCTCCCCCAAAAGAGATGACTGCCTTTTCTGTTAAAATTACTGTTATTTTTGCTCTAAGGAGGACAAAGAATCATGGAATAGTTTCGGTTGGAAAAGCCCTTAAAGATCATCTAGGTCCAACTAACTCCCCTGCAGGGACACCTCCCACTAGAGCAGGTTGCTCCAAGCCCCATCCAGTCTGGCCTTGAGCACTCCCAGGGATGGGGCATCCACAGCTTCTCTGGGCAACCTGTTCCAGTGCCTCACCACCCTCATAGTGAAAAATTTCTTCCTGATATCCAATCTAAACCAGATAGATATCTATTTAGATATCTAATCTAAATCTCTTCCAGCTTGAAGCCATTATGCCTCATCCTATCACTACATGCCCTTGTAAAAAATCCCTCTCCAGCCTCTTTTTATTCTCAAAAACAAGAATGATCAAACAACAGCCAGCACGCGTGCACGTCCCAGACTGCAAATATGTGAAGGCAGTGATGAGGCTTGACGACCACCTCCTTGTGGAAACTCCCTCAAATCTATGCCAGAGCAGGTGAGGGCCACCCGTCCGCTAGCCCTTGGAATATTCCCAGTGCCTCTGCAGGGACTCTGGGGCACCCTCCAGCTCTCTTGTTGCTGCAGCTGTCAGCAGCAGGCGACTTCCCCAGTGGAGTCCCAGTGCATGGACTTAACCTTTCCACACAGAAATGGAGATAATGGGCCAGGCTATGAGATGAAGTGAAACGAGCTACTTGGACCTCCCTATCTTAAGATGAGCCCACACCCAATTTTTTGTAGTTGCCTTCAGGAATATAATGGCTCATCACAGAACCTCCAAAAGTCATCAGAACAGTCCTGAGGGTAGCATGCTTCTCTGGGTATCGGGAAAGTTTTTATTTACAACAGGCTTTTATCCAGGAGTGTAACAACACTTTTTAACGCAGACGTGTCCTAACAACAAAACCCCAGCAATTCATGTTTCTATACTTCAAGAAAGTGCTTCAGAATAGTGACCTCTATTATTTCAGGATCTCCCAGAACATGTAATAAACTATTCTGTTCTTAACAGGAAAATTTACTAAAAATACAAATGTATGTATTACAATTTATGTGATCTCTATGCACTGCATCTACACTCAGGCAGCAGAGGTGGCTTCAGCACTCTAACGCAATGAAATATTTTCTACTTAATTTTCAGTGTTATCCGAAAAGATCAATGATTTAATCAACTTTTTAATTAACTAAGCACAGATTCTGCATACTTGATGTATCAATTTTTGCAGCTCTTCCCCCACTGAATACTTCCAACCCACTCCCTACATCAAAAGGACGTTTTTAGCTGAGGTTACCAGCACTTCAGAACTGTGCTCACAACCCCAGTATGAATTCTTATGTATGCAAATGTTGGAAATCGATCGTTGATCCCAGTACGTGCGTAGTATACTCAGTGAGCTGGACTGACGTATACTCGCTTATTTTGACTATGGGCTGGAACTATGCCTACACAAAGTTCTGCCCACGCGGGCTGGGCTTTTTTCCAACATAAAAACCGGTACAACTGGTAGATCAGGCCTTGACCCAAGTGCAAAGGAGATGGCAAAGCAGTAAGAGACTCCTGTGCTCTGGGGGTTTCCTTTCCACCAGCACTGGCCCTGTTGCTCCGGTCAGTGCATTCCCAGCAGGAAAGGTCTGACATCAAAGGCTGGTGCCTGTCAGAACCGCCTGACGATGCCGAGTCCTTAGTGCAGTTTTGCAAACACCCGGGGATTGGTCTGGAATTTCTTTACCAACAAGGAAAAAAGAACAAAGACCTAGATGAAAAACTGATTGTAAAAAAATGGCAACATTCTGCCTTCAGAGACTGAAATGAAAAATGAAACACAAGAAATATTTTGTGGGATTTTCCATTGAAAAGTCCATCTTTTTTTAAAAAAACTCTGATGAATTTTCAGCCATGTGCAAGAGTATATTCCAAGAGACCCATTCCTCTCTAGGAAGGTGCTGGCTTACCAGTTTATACTGCTGAAACATGAACAGTGCAAAACCAATGAAAGGTACTTATAGAGAAACTGTTCAAAGAAATTTCTAGCACCTACAATTACCAGGCCGCTACTGATAATACAATATTATTTTCTACAGAGTTAGGGAAACGTTTGCTCTCATACACAACAGTAGCCTTATTAGTAAATGGAGTCACAGTGGGACACTTTGTGTAAAAAGCGAGACAGGCCTGTGTTCTTTCTCCTTATTTTAACACCAACATTATAGACTAGAAAAGATTAAAAGATGAAGAAGTCAGTGTATTAGCTGCCAAATTTCAAGAGTTAAATCAAGCAGCAGAGCCCTCCTCCTCCCTTGTATTTCTGTGTCCTCAAACAAGGGTGCTGAGAAGAGCTCCAGCACTGCCGCCCCCTCCCCCCAAAATAATTGAGCATGCCCTCAGCTCCCATAAAGTCAGCCTGCACAATCCCGAGGGAGGTAGAAATTCCCATAAAAGGATCATTCCAAATCCCCAGGATAAGTTTATTTGGCATGCTATTCAAGCAAAAGGAGCCTTGCAATTGTTTTCCTTGACCTTTTAACCCGCTTTTCTTATCCCAAGAGAGGCCAAAGGACAAGAACCAGGCTCCCCTCCCCCAGGCTCTCCCTGCCCTGGCCCCCCAGCACACCCAGGCTCAAAGGGAAGAGTTTAACCCAGGCAGCCAGAAACAGATGTCTGCAACGAGAGGGCTGGGGGAGGGAAGGGAAAGGAAGTGTAGGAAAGGTGACTTGAAGCTGGTATTTATTTAATTGATCATTAAGCCTAGGAAGGAGAGAAAAATCGAAGAAAGTTTTCCTGAAGGCAAAGAAAGTAATGGGGATTAGGGCACTTTGTGTATCGATGCTGATATAATAGTATTGTTTCTCTGCTAGTTTCACAGGAGCAAATCTTAGCAATGCTTCAAGAGATTACATCTGACTCCGTGCTGCTCTCCAGGAGGCAGCGAGGGGATTTCATCACATTTGCATTCCCCTACAGAAGCCAGAAATAATCCTGTGCTGTTTACACTTTGAAGCACCCTCAGTTTCAGTTTTTGGTGGAGCTGCAAACCCCCAAAGAGAAGGCAGGCTGCTGTGAAAAGATGGCAACCTCCCCAAGGGTGGCTGTCCCTGCCCACCATCAAAGTTTGCTGTGATGACAGCCCCTCATACAGGCAAGGCTGAACCCAGGGTGCCTGCCTCATGGATGCTATGCCTTGCATGCACCTTCCCCTCTGCTGGTGACAGTGGACAAGATGGAGGCACCAGGTGGTTGCTGATATGGCTGAAGGGGGTCTTCCAAGTACCGAATGGGTCCAAAGGCTGCCAGGGCTATTTGAACAGTGCACCCACAACTTCCTGTGGTACGTGGGCTGGCTCTCACCTCGGAAACAAGCAGCACCCAACACCTGCCTGAGGTGTGACCCCAGTGGTGCAAGGGGCAGGTTGTGGGGGCCATGCTGCCTCAAGCCCAGACCCAGGCCCAGGCCCCTGCTCAACCCTGCCCCTGCCCCAGGCGCAGGTTCAGGCCCAGACTTGTAAAAAGTCTCCGGCCCATGCCCAGACCCAGGCCCATGCCCAGACTCCTGCTCGACTTTGTCCCTGGCCCAGACCCAGGCCCCTTCTCGACCTTGCCCCTGCCCCAGGTTCAGGCCCAGAACCAGGCCAAGGCCCAGGCCCACGCCCAGACCCAGGCCCATGCCCAGACCCAGGCCCATGTCCAGCCCCCTGCTCGACCCTGCCCCAGGCCCCTGCTCGACCCTGCCCCAGGCGCAGGTTCAGGCCCAGAACCAGGCCCAGACCCCTGCTCGGCTTTGCCCCAGGCCCAGAACCCGGCCAAGGCCCCTGCTCGGCCCTGCCCCAGGCCCAGGCCTCTGCTTGGCCATAACCCAGCCCAGCTCGTCCGCGGCCC
>VZRU01004518.1:219061-229463 GCA_013398155.1 Pedionomus torquatus | reverse complement strand
GTCGGTACCCGCCCGGCGCGGCGGCGGCCGCCGCTGACCTCCCCACAGAGAGCAGGTTCACTGCGCCGCCCTTCCCCCACCCCCCGGCGGCGCAGCGGGCGGGGGAGGGGCCGCTTCCCTCCTCCCCTCCCCCCTGCCCGCTTTGCCTGGTTGAGAGGCGAATATCGGTGGGTTTTGGTTTATGTTGGTGTCCCCCCTCCCCGCCCCGAAATGTCCAAACGTGCAGTTTCCTCCTGCGGCCGGGGCGGTGTTAAAAGGCCGCTGCGCGGAGGCGGGGGCCGGGGGAAAGGACACCCTGAGGCCGCCGGGGGCTGAGGGGGAGGGCGGCCGCCATCTTCCCTCCCCGCCCAGCCACAGGGTCTCACCGCTACCCCCTCGCCCCGCACCCTTTTTGAGGGCGGCAGGGAAGTGTTTAAAAAAGCAAAGGAGAAAACGGGCGAGGGGGAGGTGGCCCATGACCTCCCACCCCACTGGTGTGGGGCCGGGTTCAGTCGGTGCCCTAGGACTCCCGGCCCTGGCCTGTGGTGAGTCAAGGCCTTGGGCAGGTTTTTCCTCTGAAACGTTGAGGCGATTTGTACCGAGGGTACTCAGCATGCAAGTGTCACTGTAAATCTCCTTACTTTGGATCGAAACCAGAGTGAAACGGGATATAACACATCTCCTGCATCTTGCGCCTCTTTCTGCATCCCAGTCACTTGCCACTTTGGCTGTGGGTGCTGCAAAAGGTGGGCTGAAGTACACATTTCAAAGCCAAGAAGGCTACACATTTAGTAAGTTACATTCACAAAATGCTGCCTGTATGTTAGAGAATTCCTCTCTAAATTTTCACACAGAATAAGGAGGTGGGTATAAAGAAAGGTGCTCTAGATACCTTGGTTCAAGGTGTGGGAGGTGACCCATGGGTGCCCTTTCAGTCCGCGATGGTGTGTATCATAGAATCATACAATGGTTAGAGTTGGAAGGGACCTTAAAGGTCATCGAGTTCCAACCCCCCTGCCATGGGCAGGGACACCTCCCACTAGACCAAGTTGCTCAAAGCCCCATCCAGCCTGGCCTTAAATACTACCAGGGATGGGGCATCCACAGCTTCCCTGGGCAACCTGTTCCAGTGCCTCACCACCCTCACAGGAAAGAATTTCTTCCAAATATCTAAATCTACCCTCTTCCAATTTAAATCCATGTAGGTACTGCACTTGCACACTGAGAACAGGGAAAATTCCACAGGACAGCTTCGCCTGAATTATTTGGGGATTTTAGGCAGTGGGAGCTTGAAAATGTTTGGGCCCCATGGGGTCCCAACCTTCCCTTTCCAGGTCACAGCAAGAACTGTAGCTCATTGTCCTTTGAAGGACTTCTCCGACTCATGGCTGTGAAACAGGGATCTTGCCCTCCTTGTGCTGATTGCCCTCTGCAGTACCAAAATCTGAGAACCCCACTCCTGCCTGTCTGCACCATGATCTTCATGTCAGACCAGAAGGAGCAGGCAGAAGAAAAGCTGCGCGGAGCTGCCTGTCATCACAGGACCTCCTGGGAGCAATACAACTGCAGTGTCCTCTGCAATCTCAGTTGAAACAACAAAAGAAAGGACATAATTTATTTGTGATACCAATCTATCACCGCTTGTCTTTCCTGAATCTTTTAAGTGTTCACTAAACTTAAAGCCAAAGTCTGTCAAATGCTGCCCTAGAGTGAACAGATTCAAGGACATCTCTCCCGAGACCCTGGGACAGGTCATACAGCGAAGTCAATAACAATATGAAGCTGTGCTGTGAGAGTGCACTGTGAAACTCATTCCAAGGGTAAAAGTCAGACTGATGTGAGTGATGTGGTATTTCATGGGGATGTAAAATTAGGATACACGCAGAGGGCCAATTTCTCTGCTGACCTAATCTAATGCCATTCCAGTAATCTCAGAAAACTGCACTGATTAATACAAGAAGTGACTCTGATCCTGGAATGCCAAGAGCAGTATTTCAGCAAAAGCAAGTAAAGGGGACTATGAAGTTCAGGCTTGGTGTAAACAGATGTTTCCTTAAAACAGTAGTTGTGTCCATAATTAACATAGGATCAGTGCAGATGGTGAGAAGCTATCTGTATGATTTTAAAGTGTTTTGAATTAGTTTTGAGTGTTAGAGTGACACCAGTGGAAAAATGTTAGTACCTACTCCTTTTCTTACTAATTTAAGATTTCTATGCAGCTTAAACCCCAACTCACATCACAGCTGAATTTGACAAGTTAGCTTTTGTTGGACTGTTTTAACACATTTCAAGAGTCCTACATATAATTCTAGTGTATCAGCTCTTTTGAAGAAGAAAATAAGAAAAACAAAGCTTTTTTGTGTGCTTGAGAAAACGGAAATGGCTATCATGAGTCTAGCATTCATATTATACACTCTGATAAACCATCTTTTGTGGAAAAAATTATTATTAAACATATTTTTATTTTTAAAGACTGTTTGATTTCTTTTGCTGCTGGAGGTATGTTGCCCAGTCAGTTGTCTGAAAGAAACTCATGACAAAATGGGCAAACTGACAGGAAAATAAGACCTAATGATGGAGAAAATCCAAATGGAAAGCCTGCTGCAATTTGTCAAGGATCCACCAGAATTACTGGACACATTACAAACACCACTAATGCTTGCAATCTCAACCCAAGTCATAAAATACTTTTTTTTTTTTTTTTAAAAGGGCTAGTGACAATTCATTGTAGAGATAAACAAAATACAATTATTCTGTCCTGCATTGTTTGGGATTTTATTATTCAGCTTGCTTCACTAATACATACACAGTCTTGTTTATCTAAGCTAGAATATCAATCAGCTTCAGTTTTTGCCCAGGATTTTTTTCTGAGCAGTTACTGTGTAATGGAGTGAACCAGAGTGTCCAGAACCACAGGGTTCTAGGCATTCTCTCCCTGTTTAAATAAAATAAAGTACTCCCAGTAGGCTATCAGGAAAACGAAGAAGAAAAATATGCAACTGCATCAGTCATTGTTATAGATCAAATTATGTTGTATATATGTGTATGTAAGCATGTACTGGCATAAGTGTTAGCATTTTTAGTTCCGTAAAGAACTTTCCTGCTACACTGTAACAGGCAAGACCTTCACATTTGGTATGGGAAGTTGCCTGGTAGCAAAAAACAGAAGCCTTCCCAGTAGCTGATTGCTGCCTTTAAAAATATGTCAGTTTCTAATCCTTTTAAATAAATGTTTTTGTTACAGGGAAAATACAAATTCTCTTAGATTTGCTGGGCTTGGAACCATAGTGCTCCTGGTTGATGTTTATTCCAAGGGAAAGCAAGAAAGGTAATGATTATTTACCCTTTGGGCTTTGTTGTGATGATGTGAGCATGCATAAATAGTTTAAGATTCCATTTATTCTGTTATATTTCACGTAGTTACGGTTGGATACTCTGAATCATCAGATCGTTTGGCCACCTTGCCATCTTTCTTTTCCCAAATAGCTCTTTGATTCTAAGGCTGTCCTAGCCCATCTCTCCATTTCCGCCCTTACTCTGTATGAGAGAGGTTTTGATTCTATTTTCTTGCAGGCTGTGTATTGCAACTCATCCTATTGACCCTGAAGCAGAGTATTGAAAAGTTGGGGTGCACCTGGCTCTTGGTTTGAACACTGGGTAGTGTGCAGTCGTGCCTGATTTCTAACTGCATACTGGAATCTTATATGCAAAAGATAAAACTAATATTTCTTTCTGTTTACGACTGAAATGAAACCCTGCTTGTTTTCAGCGAGCATTCCTCATTTCTTCTTTTCAAAGCCTTAAGGATTGTTGACCTACTTCTCAGGTGGAAAAAAGAGACACGGAGGCAGCAAGCTGTTTTGTAATACACTGTAAAATGATTTCCCTCCACAAGTACATAAACTGTTATTTACATTCAAATACGGTTGGCCTTCCAAATCTGAAAGTATCTCCTTTGATTCCTGAGATGTTGCTTTTTAAAGTGAGTGGTCACAGATTTAGGGGAATATAGCATTTGCTCCTTTCAAATCAATCTTTAGCGTGTCTGTTTTTTCCTGCATATTTGAAAGCAGATTTGTTGTTGTTATTTTCCCAGACTTGTATACTGGGGGGGTTCAGATGCGGGCTCGGATATATATGTGATTCTCCAGCTTTCAGACCAAGATGAATTTAGCCAGGGTGCATTTATGAGACCTGTGGGTGTGATCAAGAAGCAGGTTTTCAGAATCAATTAAATGATGGCGTGGTGTGCTGGAGAGGGAGGCAGAAGATCTGAACGGAGTCTCTGCGCGACTGATGCTGTTTGGAAAGGGTCTCTGCTGCAGAGGATCGGCAGCCTGTCATCCGCCGCCTCCCACTTCAGTTTCACCCCATCAGTAGAGAAGTCAGAGTCTGGAATGCAAAAGCTACTTTCTCAGATTTCCCTCTGACATCCAGTACTCAATGTACCTTCTGTGTCTGAACTGAAAATTTCATCACCTTTTTCACTCTTCTGATTTCACTCTTGCCGTTTCGTTCCTTACATAAAGCAGAAAAGACACCGAGGAAAAGCAGCCAGAAGGTCCCTCAGTCTAGAGGGGGGATGGGATGTTGTTCAAGACAATTACTCTGGGAGCCTGTGTAGCTATGCAATAGCAGAGCCAATGGAGCCCTGGGGAATTACATCAGCTTTTTCTTTTTCTTTTTCTTTTTTTTTTTTTCTCCTAAGGGAAAAAATCCTGGATAGGGTTATGAGCTGTCTAACTCTAATCAGTGCCGTCCTAGTTCTCAGCAAAGCATGCAGAATGAACCGAGAGCAGGGCATGCAGAGCTGCTGCAACACACAAAAAAGCAAGGCACATAATTTCCTGTGAAGCTCTAAAGAATGGAAGGGATAATATGAAACGCAGGCTTTTTCCTGGTAATCCTCTCTGCGTATACTCTGTTTCACCTTCAGTCTCCCTTTGTCTCCTTGCTGTCATTCATGACTCAGCACCGCCTTTCATAAAAGCACTGTGTCTCTCTAACAGGCTGACAGCCTCATGCACCTCTTGCAGGCCTGCAGATCTGCCTCCTTTGTCTGGCCAAGTAACCTGACTCATCTTTTCTTGGACACTGACCTTTGGTACTCACTTCCTGGTGGTACAAAATATCACACTTGGTCGTAAAAAAAACCCACCACAAAACAAAACCAGAAAACATATTTCCACTCAAGGATGTTAATGTTGTAGAATTACTCAGCTAATTGCAAAGCTAACTGGGTGGCAGGTTTCAGCCGCACCAGGAGCTGGTACCTCCTGGCCGTGTCTCCCAGCACCCTGCAAGTGGGCTGCTTGCTGAACAGCGCTTCAGCGCCTGCTAAAAGCACAGCCCTGCTTCCTGCAGCATTGTGCTATCTGCGCTGCTGGACATGAAAGCCCCCAAATGCCCTTCTGTCTCTCCCACTAAACAGCGGCAGCACCCACTGCTTGTACTTCTTTCGTTTCCATATCACTTGGAGTGCCATCCCCACCCTGCAACCTGTGACAATAATGAAAGATTTAAGCAGTTGCCAGCCTAATGGTTCTGACATGCAGACAAAATGAAATAACTCAGAGTGGAGCTGGCAACTAGGAAACTTCAAAAACAAATTGATCTGGCAAGGAGTTTTCATTATGCTTCAGGGAACAGGTTGATCTGACAAAAATAGAAGTTGGCAAATAGATTACCTCTTGGAAAATGACACACCGAGGTGGTGCAGTGAGATGAGGGGTGGTGTCTGATCTGGCTCCAGGAGGTAGGGTTGGCTGGCTCGGTGGAAACGAGGAGATTGAGCCCTCTTTGGAACAGAGATTTTGTCGTTTATGTGTTTCGTAAAGCACCGTGCAGGCTCGCAGCTTTCTCCCACGGCTCCTGTCGCAGTCAGGAGGCTCTGCCAGTGCACATCAGCCCTGACTTTCTGCAACTCATTCTGCTCTTAATCGGCACCATCATGGTGTCTGCTTGCTTCTAACCTTTCCTCCCTCTGTCTCCTGGGCTTCTGCTCCGCCTCAGCTTCCCTCTTGAACATGGCCAGGGAAGATGAGGAGCCCCAGATGAGATTTTGCCCAATTTGCCCAATTGTGATACCTGCTGTCACAGGTATCATATGTTTTTATACCTGAAAAGCATACTTAATCTTTAGTGCTGGGAGTGGAGAAGCTGTTTATAACCTGATACATAAGCCTTTAGTATTGCTGATGGGAACACCAGACCTCTAAAACAATTAGAAGATATTTACAGTGCACAAGAATGTTTTGCCATCAGTATTAAACATGCAAACCATTCAGTCTCTTAAAAAAAAAAAAAATCCCCTTCCATTTCTAGTAATTAAAAATGATTTCTCTGTCTCCACCTGTGACTATAATCTTCTAAAAAGTAGTCTGTTCTTTCTGTAAATTCTTCCTGTCAGCTCGCTCTTGTGGTTTCTTTTTTTTTTTTAACTGATTCATTTTTCAGCTACTCACTGTTACCTTATATGGTCTCCCTATACATCTGGGCTTTTTCTTAATGAATGGTATTCTCCATGCCCTGTTTTGATACTTGTAAGAATAATAGCTTCTTACTATTTTATAACACTATATATATATTTTTTTTTTTTTTAATTTTAACCAGTATGTGGTTTTCAACAGATTTTGTACCACCAACTAAATGATTTAACTAAGTTGTATAAAAAGAATAATGTGGGTTGCAAAAGTTGATCAGAAGTCCTTGGATATACATTGGGAAAAATACTAACTACTAAGGTCATGGCACACGCAGACATTTTCCTACATATCTAAAGATGGAACAATAGGAAATAAGAAATTACTACAGAAATATTACCTTGTTTGCCTTTTTCTGTGGTGATAATGATGTATCTTATTAAGCATTAAAGCACTATAATAAAAACTAGAGCACATCACAGTCAATACATTGCTGTGGCTCTGTTATTCATAATTTGGGAAGCCCTGTGGGCTTATCGCTGCTAGGATAAGAATATACTTTTCCAGGAGAATACACATTCACAGGGATGACAGAAGAGTAGTGTAGCAGATCAAACATGGACTATATATAGGAACTCTTGCAATTTTTGCCTTTTCTCTTTTTCTTACTGTCTTCCTGACAATTTCGTGGCTTCCTGCTGGCAATCCATCTGTTGCACTTTTAAGTTAAGGTGATGTACAAATATTGCAGTAGTTATGAAAGTATTACAAGGAAAAATATATTTTTGAATTTTTACATTATAAAGCAGTTTGGAAAATACACAGATAAAAATGCCTAAAAGATAATGAAGACAGGCTGTTTTAATAAGGAACACAAACACATTATTCTGCCATCAAAACCTTGCAAATGTATTTCAGTTGTGTGCAGCTGCTAGTAATGAGTTGTCCAGGTCAATGACACATAGATTTTTTTTGTGTTATAATTAGTATGTAATCCAGACACGGTTCTGAACACTTTAGAGTATTTCTTTTTCACATTCACATTATCTTTCAGTAGTCAACATTGAATGCTACTATATTTTTGCCCAAACCATAGGTTCTAGAATTCCTCATGAATTTGGGATTGATGAATCTAAATAGGTTTGTATGATTTGGGAGAAAATAAGACACTTTTTTTGTTTGTTTGTTTGTTTGTTTAAAAATGCCATCTTATTCTTGGTTTTAGCCTTTAGTTCAAATCAAGCTGAATTACTTCTAACCAGTGCATTGATTAGATTGAAGAGGTTTCTCATATAGAGCTTTTAGGTCTTGGGACACTTAATGTATTCCATGCCACAGTTTAACTTAAGGTTTATTAGCCAGCCTGTGAAGACAAATCAAGTTAGCCTGAAAATTGTTGATTCAACATCGGCTTTAATGGGTAACTAAAGAACAGTTATATATTCGCAATCTGTTGAGTCTAGGCTAAATTATTTCATGAAAAATACCTTATGAACATAAATTACTGTGGGTGATGAGGACTATAATATTATTTAGAGTTTCAAAGACATTGCAAAAGCTTTTTGAAAAGACATTTTATAAGGTAGTTTTAGGCCCCATCTTCTGTCATTTTTAAAGCCAATCTGAAGAATCAGTGAATCAAAAAAAGCAGCTCTTCATTTTCAGTCTTTCTTTCTTCCATTTTTTTCTTCATTTCTTCCTTCCCCCCTCCCATTTCCCTTTCCTGTTTCCCATTTCCATTTTGATTTTACCAAAAGAAATTAAAAGAGCTGCATTTTATGTAAAAAGTGTATCTGGCTTCCTCTTTGACCTCTCTGACAAGTAGAAGGTTATCTGAGTTAGTTTCTCTAGTATTAGTAGATACAATATTGTGTGAGTAGATGGAGGGTGAGCAGATGAGGAGAAAGAACAGTCAAGCCATTCCTGCAGTGAACTTTGCCAGCTCAGAACTGGGTGACCTGGGGACTCTTTCCATTCTTAACTCCCGAGGAAAAAAAACCCAAACAAACACGCAAGGTTTAAATGGATACATGTATTTTAAAATAATTGACCTTGACTATTTTCAATATTCCAGTTGTTCATTACCCTGATCTCTCTGAGAAAAGAGGAAAGCATTTCATCACTATACTATCTCTTGAGGAAGTTTTTACAGGCTGTTCTTTGCAATGTCACTATCATTTGAACATTGCTGGGGAACAACATTTCACTTTCCTTTGCCCAAAAATATTAAAGGTATATTTTTCAGAAGCATGAATTTGTATTCAGGCTTAAGGGAAAAAGAGACTGAAATGTTGTGCTTTCATGAAAATGTGAAGATTTTTTTTTTTTTTCATTTCAATTCTTCTGAAATTTCTCAGGCAAATCACATTGTGTGATTATGCTGCTAACAAAGGATTGTAGCAGTGTGAAAAGAATAAGGCAGGAGGGGAGGGAAGGAAGAGGAGGTGGTTGATTATGAATGTGAAAGCTTTATTTACACACACAGAGGAGCAATCAGCAGCTTTGAAAAAAGAATGCAGGAAAAAGCACACACACACATTCTTTACATTTCTGTATGCATAATGGCCCTCTGAAAGAATCGACCAATTTGGTAATTTTACTCCACAGAGAATTTGTTATGCTTGTAAAGAGGCAGTATTTTGAATGACGATGCTGTTTTTTCTTTTCTTTACATTTAGTGCTCATGAGATTAAGTTGACAGAAGGTTTTCTTTCTCCGTAGTCATCCAGTGCTCAGCGTGATGCAAGGCTGGTTTGGAGGGAAGACAAAGTTAGTTACCTCATTTTCCACAAAGCATCAACATGTCAGACACAGGGTAGATGGTTCCATCAACAGATCTGAGAAGCTGCCCATAAAGGGGAGACATAAATGAGTGGAGGTGGAAGTAGAGCAACACATTGTGATGCTGTTGTGCTGTCCGGAGCAGGTCACCCTTCACAGACCAATTCCTGCTTCCTGATTATCCTACAGCCACAGATTTGGAGGCTGATCCTCTGGATGGTGGCTGCGTGGGCGGCAGCCTCTTATTTAGCACACGATGGCTGCCCCTCAGGTCCTAGAGGTGCTTTTGCTGCATTGTCTAAATCGTTCAGCTCAGCAAAGAGTTGAATGCTGGGCAATAAGCACCTGTACAGTGGCATGTTAAAATAATTAATAAAAGGTGATGAAGATTCATGGTGGATCTTGTCTTGACCAACAGAGGGGCTGGTGAGCAATCTCAAGTTGAAGGGTAGCCTCGTTTGTAGTGATCATGTAACGGTAGAATTCAGAATTCTTAGGACAGTGAGGAGGGTGTGCAGCAAGCTTGCTACCCTGGGCTTCAGGAGAGCAGACTTTGGCCTCCTGAGGGATCTGATTGGCAGGGTAGTGTGGGAAAATGAGCTGGAGGGAAGAGGGACCCAAGAAAGCTGGTTAGTGTTCAAGGATCACCTTCTCCAAGCTCAGGAGAAGCGCATCCCAAAAAAGAAGTCAGCTGAAATAGCCAGAAGGCCTGTGTGGATGAATAAGGAACTGTTAGAAAAGCTCAGAATCAAAAAGGAGGCCCATAGAGGGTGGAGGCAAGGACAGGTGGACTGGGAGGAATATAGAGAAACTGTCTGAGCGGCCAGGAACCATATCAGGCAGGTGAAAGCCCAGAGAGAACTGAATCTGGCCAAGGACATCAAAGACAATAGGAAAAACTTCTATAGATAAGTCAGGGAAAAAGGCAAGACTGGGGATGCTGTGGGCCCTCTCTGGAAGAAAACAGGAGACCTGGCCACCCAGGATATGGATGAAGCTGAGGTACTGAATGACTTTTTTGCCTCAGTCTTCACTGCCAAGGGCTCTAACTGTGCTGCACAAGTCATGGGAGGCAAAACCAGGGGGTCTGAGAATGGAAAACTGCGCACAGTAGGAGAAGATCAGGTTTGATACCACCTGAGGAACCTGAAGGTGCATAAGTCCATGGGACCTGATGAAATCTGTCCATGGGTCCTGAGGGAGCTGGTGGACCAAGTTGC
>VZRU01004518.1:148238-218140 GCA_013398155.1 Pedionomus torquatus | reverse complement strand
GGGGGGTTGGAACTCAATGATCTTCCAACTCTAACCATAAAGGTCCCTTCTAACTCTAACCATTCTATGATTCTAAGATAAGGATTATTTCTGTGCTTTTCTTTTTTGGAGAAATTTCTTGGTTTTGCAGCTATTGTTGCTTTGATGCTGCTTTGCCACTGGTAGTTTATGTAGGCTGAAGCAGGCTTTTTAATCTCTGCAGTAATCAGTATGTCTATGCCAGCAGCACAACTGCAATGAAGAAGCCTTGCATAGGCACTTTTTAATGCCAGTGGGTCAACATTTTCAGGTTACATACTGAATTCAAGTTCAGTAGATGAAGAAGAAGGTGATCCAGGCTGGATGGGCTTTGAGCAACCTGGTCTAGTGGGAAGTATCCCTGCCCATGGCAGGGGGTTTGGAACTTGATGGTCCTTTAAGGTCCCTTCCAACCTAATCGATTCTATGATTCTATGACTGAGAGTTAAAATAAATCCTATCACTGTTCTCCTTTTGCCCAACTTTCCTTGGGGAAAGATGTCCTTGGAAAGACTTCCAAAGAATTCCCTCATGAATATATGCATGTATGTGTTGGTAATGGGGGATGCACGGATGCACCGCACATATGTGTAGAGGGGTATCCACCTGCCAGATCCTTGCTTCCTACCTTTTGGGTTTGGAATCAGAGGGTGAACAAGACAATTGTTCATTAAATTTGACAGGAAATCTTTTGGAAAGACCCTTCTTCAACCTGCTTTGGACCCTTTAAAAATGAGGAAGGTCAGGCCTGAGCAGCCCCAGGAGCTTGACTTTTGGAAATTTCTGCTAAGGAATGGGAAAGGCTGGAGGAACCAAGAATGGGTGTGCATGTGTGTGTGCAAGTATATGCAATATCTGAGCTGTGTTCCTTGGTAAGAGATTTCTCACTAGAGTCAGGTTTCCCTCTGGTCTGCCTATCTATCTTCTTTAACCTTGATTCATAGTGAGGTCTGGAAGATGTATGTATGTGTAGCACGATGTGGGTGGATGTTGTGTAGGGCACAGTGCTATCAGTAACGATGCACTACTAATTTGGTGGGTCTCCATGTAAGGCTGTGGCTCTAAAGTCACCTTCAGCTGCTGCTGACTTGTCGCAGGTTCTTGATGTGGGTCCGAGGCAGCCTGTGACCTGTGCTCCTGAGTGGCAGGACCCTGTTTCAGAGTGTCAAAGGGCAGGTCATAATTCTCTCATGTCAAACACCTTTCTAGGCTTTTAGGTAATCCCAGGGCATGTCAGGATGTTATGTTTCGATGGCTGAGTGTGAGATTTGTTTTTTGCCCCCAGTCCGTGCCATCAGTGAGACCAAAGGGCTGTCACTGGTCTGTGCTGGCTGCATTGCATCCCTAGTTGTCTCCTCTCCTGTGAGAAACAGGAGAGCAGGTGAAGCTGGAAAAAAATCTATTACAGTTTCAGTGAGATTTAGCTGTATTCAAGTCACTGCTTTTGGTATTGTCGAATGTACAACTTATTAAGTGCTGCAACAGCATGCACAGTTAGGAAGTATGTGGTTAAAATAAAATGACTTAATATTTACCTTTGTTTAAAAATGCAGTGCTGCTATTGGGATGCAGTTGGAATTGCATGCATCTCTGGAGGGACCCTGGCCTTTTATTTAAAGATGCTTTCTACACAATATTTTAAGTCCTCTCTATTGATTTATATTGATTTATCTAGAATGTTGGAAAATAATATAAGATACATTATATGTAAGCAACTAAACTTTATTTTGAAATTCATTGTATTATGGTGAAGACACATGGTATTCTAGTGGTATATAGCAGAAGAAAATATGTATTATGCATTATATGCTGTGAAGGGTGGACACTAAGAATACTAAAAATATTTTTTACTGTAATTCCTGCCATGACAAAACATCTCTCTTACTGATGAGGTTTGGATAAAAATTTAAAACTAAAACATTTTGTGTAGAAAGATGCAGATTCAGTGGCATGAAAATAGTCTATGGACTTGTGAGACTTTGTTAAATTTCATGTTGAAAAAATCCAACACATGCCAAAATAATCTGAATATTTTGCCTCAACTTTCAAAATGAAACTTTCAGTTTTTTATTTCAAATGGATTTCCTGCCTGGAACTCTGCTTTCATTGAAAAAAAAAAGCTCAAAATTGAAATGATGTGTGCAACACTGACAGGATTTTCAGTGAAAAAAGTGACAACTGCTTTTTCTGTCCTCATTCCCTTCTCCTCCCCCAGTGGATTTTTCAGAGTTGCCGTCAACTAAAAATATCCGTGATATTTGTATGTCTGTGCCTGAATACTCTGCTTCACAGATCTCTCCCTTTGCACTGTGTCACTTCCACAGCTATCCCACTCTTACACGTTGATTTTCAAAGTTTTGGTGATTGCCAGTCGTCTGTCTTGCCTCCGTGACACTGAAGTACCTTTTCTCTGTACCTTACGTCAAGTGACAGAGTTAGAGAAAACTCTGTGGGAGAAACTTATTTCCATCACTTTGTTTAGAGTTTTCTCTACCTGCACAAGGCTTTGGGTTTTGCATACAGCCCACTCTGAACGCTGCTGTTTCTTGGCAAATTTCCCCATGTGTTTCATAATATCAGCAAGACTGGGATGGTGCCTCCAAAATAGCAGAGGTCCATTTCCAGCCAGTGCTTGAAACGCAGGAAACTTTTTTCATAGCTCAGGGACCACTTCCCTGCTCCTTTCCGTCCCACAGTGTGGGTCTGGTGGAGGGTTGTTACAGGGATCAGGGGCACTGGAGGTGCTGGAAGCCTGGCTTTCCATTTCTAGCACCAGATACATACATTGCAGATAAATAGTTCATCACGGTAGCACAATTCTGCCACAGGTCACCGCATGGCTGTGCCACACAGGTGATGCCCTCGAGGAGGTGGGCAGACATGGTTGTCTCCTGTAGGTGATATAGTGATAGGCTTGTAGTAGCAGATAGAAAGAGCAAATAGCAAGTCTCAGAAGGTTTTTAATATAAAACAGCTTATTTAGTCATTTTAGCAAAAGAATTTATTTTTTTGTGAACTGAAATTTGGCCCTTTAACTGTAATGTGTAGGTCTGGCAAATGATCCATTGTATGGAATATGTGACTTTCCAGACAGAGCCTAGAGATATATTCCAGGATTTTCTAGGTTTCTCTGAGCTGTTCCTACTATATCTTTGTTAGTAGGATTACTTATTTTATTTCCCATTCCTAACAGTGAAATACAAACCTCATACTTTGGCATTTCCCACAAAGCAGAAACCCCTCTGCAGCTTAGAAGTGTTGAATGCTGATTTACTGTTCAAGTGTGAACAAATAATTTCCCCTGAAATATGTTGTTCGGCGCCCAGGGTGTCCAGCTTGCCTCTGCAGCTGTGTGGGGTGCGGGTGAGGCCATCTCCACCACGCAGCCAGCCCCGTCTGCAGGCCCGCTGCTGAAAAAAAGCCCCAGACAGGCTGGAAGAGGACCGGAAAGCATGCACGGAAGGTCAAACACAGTGGTTTTCCTTACGGTAAGATTCTGACTTGCAATTGCAAGGCATGGGATTGGAAGGCGGTCCTCCTTGGCAGGGACCTCTCCAAAAGGGTGTCCGCATCTGTTAGAAAGGCAGAAAACCAGATGAAAGCAAAGCATTCAAAGGTGCATTAGGTAAATGCATAGGAAAATGTGTATGAAAATGCAAATAGTGATACATTTTCATTATTCATGCTCTGTAATGGGCTATCCAGTCCAATTGCAGAAGCAATTTTTTTGGTGACATTTTTTGGTGTGGTACTTAAAGAAGGTCCACAATACCCTGCTGCAGGACCTAGGCTAGTCTGAGACTTTACAAACCGTGCTTCTTTTGACACAAAGCAATATGTCAGCATATGAATGTACAGATGCTAATGTCTTAGTGTAAAGATGTTAACACATTTACAATTTTGTGCAATATTATGTAGCTTCTTGCACATTATAGTCGTGTAATTATGATAAACACTTTTATCTGCCAAGAAGCTTTGGGAACAAGCTCAGTGACCTGTGGCTTAGTGAACGTTTGAACTCTCTTAAGGCAGAATATGATAAATTATTAGTGAAAAATGAAATACTTTTATGATGTTAGTGCTGCTGGCAGTCAGGGAAGCTTTAGTTTCTTTGTCATGCTGACTGAAAAAAATATGAGAGATTTTCTTTCTGTCTTTCCCTTTTAGTTTTTAAGCCCAAGATACAAAGTAAAATTACCCATAAAGCTGAATAAAAATAGTGTTCATGAAGCCCAAAGGATAAAAATAAAACTAAACAATCAAGTGAAAAAAGGTGGTAATGTGCTCTATGGCAAAAGAAAAAAAATCTCTAAATGAGAAAACCTACTGAAATAGAGTTAGAAATGCCACAGTAAAGGAAAAACTGAAGAAAAAAAGGTATCCCAGAGGATCTGCCAGTACGTCAAGTCACGTCACACAAAGCACTGTTGGTGAGTGTGGCGTTAAGAAAGGATTTTATGTGTTGCTGTCAATAAAGCAGAATCTAAATTATGCTGCAAACTTTTTCCCTGTTTATCAGGGAAGAGAAAAAAAATCTTTGAACAAATAACTACCGTTATATAGGAATTCTGATCTCAGAGCCATCCAATTTCACAGAATAGAAGTATGTTAAAGAAGGTTATGTTACATTAGAGACAAATTTGATATGTCAGGTTTAACTTGGTTGCTATAAAGACTGGGATCCAATGGCACACAGAATGCTATGGCTGTAGCATACAGAAGAAGAGATAATTCCAGGATATCATGGTTCCCAAGGCTTTACATGTAAATAATGGCTGAAGATCAAAATATCATCAGTTGTGAATGATGTTCTGTCCAGTAATGCAATTGGAAGAAAATCCACCATTTCCTGGAAATATACGGTCTTCATGAAAATGTTAGTTTCTTTTTTTTTTTCAGGATGGATATCTGGTCATAACAAAAGCAGCTGGAATAGCTGATAGCTTGATGACTGTAACACTTAAATACTACGTGAAAACTTATGGTTCTCCACTTCTCATTATTCTGGGCTTGCCTTTCTTGCTTCTCTACAAAAAGTTGTCTCCTTTTCATTGCATGATGGAATGAAAACACTATCTAACAACATTATTTTACCCGAAAGTTTTCTTTTTGCAGTAGCCCACTTATCACCTTTTAATTACACAATTTGTCAAAACACATCCTATTTGTTCTCTCATTAAAATATTTAAACCCATGACATCTTATTATAAGGAAAAAAGTGAGTAAATAAATTTTACATTTTCATGGTCAAACATTTTTCTCTGTCTGAACTGTTGCCTCCCATGTTTATTCCCAACAATACATTAGGTCTCTTCTTAGAGACTTAGGAGTCTGCCGAGCTGTGGAGAAAAAGCTTGTTTAGTTTAGATCACAGCTCCATGTACATTAATCCTGGATCTGTCTACTGTCAGATGAGACAATGAATATAAATTAATCTGGATGAGGTATGAGCAAACATTCATATTTTTCCTAAATTATCTAGCACAAGCAACATGGTGTTTATGCCACAGTTGGGCTTTATTCTGACTCAAGGAAGGCAAAATACATCTGATCCATCATTAATCTGCCAGGGCAAATTTATTTCTTAAAAACACCCAACCCAAAACAAACTGAAAACCCATGAACTCTGACTTTAGTAAAGCCTGTAACAAAGCGGACAAGAAGGTGGGTAAAAGATTGGTTATACCGCCAAGCCAAAAGGGTAGAGCTTCTTCTATGAAGTCCAACTGTCTGTTGGTTTCTAATGGTATCTCGCAGGGGTCAGTGCTGGTGTCGCTACCGTTTACTGTCTTTGTCAGTGAACTGAATGATGGGAACCTTCAGAAAGCCAAGTGGAAAGTCCTGTGGTCTGGGATGGAGTAATCCCATGCACCAGTGCAGGCTGGGGACTGACCAACTGGAAAGCAGCTTTCCTTAAAGGGCCATGGTGGTCCTGATGGACAACAAGCTGAAATGAGTCAGCAGTGTGACTTTACAGCGAAGGTGGCCAACCCCATCTTGGGCTGAAGGTGTGGGAACTATGATGATGTACCTGGAGAACTATGTCCTCCTTTGGACGTGAAGGACACTGAGTGAGTCCAGTGAGGGCTGATCAAGCTGATCTCGGGGTGGGTCAGCTGTCCTAACTGACTCTTGGGCCAGGTGACCCCCAACCTGCATGAATCTACAGTTTGGTATAGCAATTTGCTCCGGTTCAGCACTTGGTGTCATGTCTGTGTGCAAACTCTTAAACTGGCTTTGCTGTGCCATGGAGTCACAGCCTCATTTTCATTAGCTGTGCTGCTATGACTCTTTTCCCAGGGTTTTAGAAGAAGTGGAAATCCTGTGTGTTCATGTGTGTCAGCTCTGCCAGTTGCACAGGCTGGAGGATTTATTGCAACCTGAAGAATGTGCTGCTTTTCATTTCTGAGCTAAGGACCAAATATGCACGAACATGTGCATGCATGTTGCCTGTGTAGTGAAAGTACATAGCTGGGATTAAAAGGAGCTCACAAAGATTTATCAATACTGTCTTCAAGGCAAGGTAAGAAAAATACTTAAAAATAACAAAGGAAATCTACATATTATAATTTTCTCTGTTGTCACCTTTAGTTAGAGTGCATTAACTTAGAATTTCTTATGGATTTTCAAAAATGTGTCAAACATGAATATGGTGAACAAAATGCGCAACTTTTTCATGCGTGGCCATAATTTTGCAGGGAGCTGTTAATCGTTACCCCTGAAATTCTTTTAAAATTAGGCAAGGGAACATTTCCCAGAGTGACCTCTAGCATGTAACTAACTGAACTGGTGAGTATCTCCAATTTTGTTGCTGTATTTTGCTGTAGAATGATGAAGGGCTAATTTGCGTTGTCTTTCCTATGTGCTGACCTGGAGACAGTTTTTCCTGTTAGGTGGATGTATTCTCTGAGTGCAGCTGGGGGTTGATTTTGACAATACGAAAATTCAATTTCCTGTTTCATCTCACACATTTAGTTGACATGTGTTGTCTTAAAATTTGTTTCTTTTTGTTTACTCCTGTTTGTCGAGTATTGGACTTGTCCTAAGGAAGTAGTAATATGTTAAAATAATTAGGTAGATTTACCAATACAAATCAGACATGTAGATATTTTAGTTCTAGGTATTTTAGAACTACTTATAGTTAAAAAATTTCCCCTTTTATACAGCACTCTTTCTTTTAATAATTCTGTCCATAGAGGGAAATAAAACCCCCCAAAATCCTATCTTTTCTTTAAACATCACCCAAAAATTTAGTTTTTGGTGAGAGGAGATCAAAATCGAAGTGTGGATCTGGACTGAGATATCCAGACCTGAGGATGCTTCATTCTGTGATGAGCTTACGTGGAATTATAGGAAACGGTTTAGGAAAATAAGTCCATTTTCATTTTCCCAAGACAGAAAACTTCATAGTATTGAAGCATTTCTGAAGAATTCTTACATCCTAAGAAGGATAAGAATGTTTATTTTCTTCACAACATATTTATTGTGAGTATTTAAATCTGGATTTTTAATTATTTGCTCACTAGAGTATTGCACACTGACTGTTCTTTTGGTATACAAATATTCAGAATTACTCAAGGGAAAAGGAGAATTACGTGAAATAGCATGATGGAGTTCTTTGAAATGTTTTGACTGCTGCTTGAGGTATTTTTAGAAATAATCAGAGAATCATCTGATTTAGAAAAGCTTCCTCCCTAGCCACGCAATCCATGTTCCTGCGCCGTGGCAGAGCTGGATATTTCCGTGCGATGGAGGAAACATGGGCCAACACTTGCTGATGAGTTTCCTGTGATTATCCCAGCTGTGTGGAGCTGCGGTCACTGCACACGCTGCCATAGGAAAAGCCCTTGTGTGTAACAACATAACAATCTCCTGCAGGGTTAACAAAGAGAAGTCTGGCCACTCTGACCCATTAAGTCCCTCATAGTCCCAGTCCTTTAAAGGTCTGCTCCTACAAGCCAGACTCCTGGTGTAAAGATTTCAATGGGCACGGAAGTCCCCTTGCTTTCTAGTTCCACTGCAAATTCACCTGTTTATTTTATTTCTATCACGCTACTAAATGAGGGGGAATGAATTACTGTGAGAAGAGGAAGAGGACACAGATCTATTTTTGGTCTTAAGGAAATTAATTAATTTAATCTGATATGGTTCACCCTGACAAACACATGCTGGCTACCATTTCACATCACCTCATCAAAGCAGAAAGATGTTTACAAATGGGCAGAATCATTAATAATTTGCCAGCTGACTAGCTAGACTGCTTAGGCTTTAACTATTCAAGCTCCATTTTTGTGTGTGTCTGTTATTTTAGAAAGGGTATATTGATATTAACTATAACGGAAATCAGTTTTAGTTTATTTTAGTGTTACAAGGTGTGTGTCAAACACTCACGCCTGAGAATATTGCCGGGGTGGAGTTCTGGTGGTACACAGAAAGGTTCACTGTAGGAAACAAAAAGTAAGTAGCTTAAAATATTTACCATTTTCCCATGGACGTGGACGTAATTCCTAGGTCGGGGGTCAGTTAAAAAGTCTTAGGAGAACTGACATATTTTCTAAATCATGAGCTGGTTTTAATCTGCATGGACAACGCCAGCCTAACCAGCTCTTATGTGCTGGGTAGATAAAGGCTGTGCTGGCCTGACAGCAATGCGTCTGTACTTATTTCGTGCTGGAATTTGAGCTACAACAAGCTACCAGTAACTTCACACACTATGCAGGGATCATTACGCTGTGTCTGAATTACCTAGGGCTTCACACCAGTGAGTTGGCGAGTTTGTATGAGATCCATTTGGTCTCCACTGCTGTAAAGCTGCTGGAATGATTATTTCCTAGTAATCGGTTGAAAGTGCACACTGGAAGGGAAATGTTTATTGCAAGTACAGCTCAAGTAAGGAACTGTTTTTGGAAGGTATTCAAACTTTGAGAACTGGCTTCAGAATAAGTGTGCAGAGAGACTGATTAATCTTGTGACACTGAAGAGCATTAAGTAGCTCTATGAATTAATAGTTTCTTTGAGCGGAGACTGTTTATTGCTTTGGATAAAAAAATCTCAGCAACAGGAGAGTTTTAAGTCCTAACACCTTTTTTTTTTTTTTATTTTTCTTCGTTGGATTGTTTGTTTTTAACTGAGACTGTTTCTGTCTGAACTGGCTCATCTGGAAATTGAGCTGTGAGGTTGCTTTGTACCTTAGAGATTTTGTTGTGAGAAGGAATTTATGTTGTAACAAGGAAATGTGTGGAGACAGGGAAACACAATGAAATCCTAAGTGTTCTTTTGATGGATTTAATGATGAGTTTTCTTTAAGGAACCACACAATAAGATAATCTTGGGATAGACAAACTCTTAACTTACTTTTTTAAACTGAGTTTGTTTTGATTTGATTGATTTTGGCTGAGTGCCTCTTTGCTGGAGGCTTTTATATTGTTTAGACTTGGCTTTCAAAACTGATTTGGGAAGGTTTTTTCCCTCAGAGTATAACAAATACGTTATGTATATATTTGGGCTAACTTCTTTCTATGTATTTATCTTCTTTTTTAACTGTTGATTTTTCAGTCTTCAGAATGACATTAAAAGACCTGTACATGTATGCGTTTGTCTGAATGTATGTGTATTTGTCATTCTTACAAAGTAAATATAATTTATAAGTGGGGGTTCGTGTGAAGCAGTACTGTAATTTGCATGTTGTCCTGTGGTAAACCAAGTTAGGTCTTTTTCTGCCATATTGTTCACAAAGTTTCATACTTGTTTTGGGTGTAGCATAAACAATTCCCATTGTGCTTGTCAGTACTCTATTTAGTTTCATCTTTGTATATATTCTCATCCCATTATATTGATACTGGGCTTGAAGTGCTAATTCTCGTCTTGCTCAGTGTAGTTCATTTATTTGCAAGAACAGAGTGGACAAAAGGGCATAGCTGAGAAATAACATATCCCCCGTGCAGTATGAGATGGATTAATGACATATTCAGCATTCAGATCCAGACTTTGGCAACAACTGAAACTGAGTGAAACAGAAAAAAGATAAAAGCGCTTCCCTTCAGCCTCTGTAAGAGCACTGAAACCACCTGATATCATCCTGTTAGCTGCTATTAGAGGTAACTTATGTATTGAAGTCAGGTAAGGATATGCAGGTGACCCATCATGAAGGCAAGGGTGTGGGGAACAGTGAGAGAAAGGAGAAGAGGCTGAGTCAGATCAGAACATGAGCAGGGAGGAGGTGGAGGGCTCTTTTGGCTGTTGGGCCAGTGCCCCATTTATTGCAAGTATTAGATAGTGTGTTATGAATGAGACAGGGAACTAAGGAAAGATAAAATTTACTATTTTTGGCAGGACAAGTGAATGTCATCATGGAGAGCCGATTTTTAATGTATTCAGGACACTATTCTGAACATGCCTCGAATCTGGTTTCATTCTTTGGTACATGTCTTCAGTAAGGCTAGTGATACTATCCAGCTTGAAATTTTTTGCAAGTGATTTCATGAAATTTGATCTTGATGAGACAGCCTTGGCTAGAAATGCCTTACTGCAGGGTTATCAGCATTTCTTTGCAAATATGGAACGATGCTTCAATTGAGATCTTGCCAGGGTTTGCTCTGGATTATGTTCTTTTAAATAGAAGTTAATTATTAACACGTGTGATGGAAATATTCACTTATTAAAAATGTGGAAACTTGTTAGGGTAAATTGTATGTTTACAGGAAAGATCAGAATTCAAACTGTGTTTGGAAAATAAGAGAGATAGACCTCATCATTGCAATGGAATTTGATAAGGGAAAGTCCCCAGTGCTCTGTTACAGAGCATGAAGTTATATCACAGGTACACAATGGGAAATAATTGATATTGTAACAACCAAATCACAAAAAAAATTGCCACAAATTCATGTTGTAACAGACTGTGAGCCTCCTGTGGGGAAATGCTCTTGGCATGCAAGTCCTCATGCTCCTGCAAGCAAGAAGCTAGTTTAGAAATGGAGTAGAAAAATTTAGAAACTGGGATGTGTGGGTGTAGCAGAAGTCTACAGAAACTATAGCTTCCCGTGGTTAGAAACATCCCTTCCGTGCAAACGTTATGATTGCATCTGTCCTTTCCAACTGTCCCCAAAAAGCCAAGGTACTCTTTGCTAACCCCAGTGACTGGAGGAAGCAGGGGTGCTTTCATGATGTTGCCTTTACAGCACACAGTTCACTGCAATGGTGGGCACAGGTTTATGGGCAGCTTCTTCCCCTCCATATAACGAGACCAGCGTGTATGTCTCCAGGTTCATATCTGTTCTCTGGAAAAGGGGAAGGAAAGGCAGAGCGGTTGTCATGAGAACAGTGAACTGTGCTGCTGCTTTGCTGTTCATTTCCTTGGGATCAGAGAAGGACCATCGATGAAAGTATGATGGGGGAGAAATGTAGGACGCTGTGGGAGGGATTGCCATTTGATTCCCAAAGGCAACCTGGGCAGGTGTTTTATGGAAGAGAAATACAAACAAGATGGATTTTCCTGGTTGGCTTTCTGTAATTTATAAGCCACAGATAGTGTACCAAGCTATGGCTTAATGCCTGGGAAACTCATCTAGTGATTTTCTTTCTGCAGTGTTCCTTTCCCAGTAAGCTGGGCAAATGCTATTAGACCTGTTCTGTGAGATATATCTTGGACTGAAGATCCATCTGTGAAACTGGGTGAATAGTTGAGCAACTAAAAAGTCATCTCTGTCTTGACTAAAAAAACCTAAAAGACTTAATTTAAGATTAGGTTAGAGCATGTCTGTAAGAATTTCAGTGACAGCAGTTTGGACAGAGAAAATACTTCAATTTGCTTGTAGGCTTATGGCCAAAATTTACACTTTTCTGGAATTCTCCGAAAGTATAAAGCAAATTTATGCACATACTTGGAAATATGCGTAACGTAGACGACTGAACCCCTCTTGGCTTCCTTCTCCTAAATGAGACAATGTAGTCAGGGAAAAGAAAAAAAAGAGACATACGTTTTTCTTCTTGTATGGGTATTATTTACAGAGTCATTGCTCCCCAGTGGAGTTATAAACAAAATGAATAGAGGTAAAGGGTTCTTTTGTTATTTCTCATAACTGCAGAAGCAGAAGAATTTCTGTATTTAGGAAGAGAGAGTTATCTTGACTGAAGTTCAGCTGTTACATTCACCCATCTAAACTTACAGCTCCTTTTTTTTGTTCGCTCTGTACTTGGAGTTTTATGAGAGAGCATTCTCTCACATTTCTCCTAACACCCTTCTGCGCACAGACTTTCACAGACTGTCTGACTTGGTAGTATAGCACTAGATGAGAATGGGGCTTAACATTAGCACTGACATTGTGTTATCTTCAAAATGTGGTCTTTCTATCTTCCACTTGAGATATTAATAAACTTCAAAAGCTACTTTCAATCTCAAATAAAAAGCTCCAGGGATATCCTTAACTATGTCGGCACTGCTGCTGCATCTTGATGATAATCTTATCATGCATAGGTGGGGAAAAATGAAGCTGATCTATAAAACATGTGCAGCACAAGCCACTGCAGTTGCAAATTAAAGATGTCTGGCTATTGACCCATGGATCATTTCAATTACTTGCTTGTGTAGATATGCATGATCCACCACCAGCTTACCACAATTTGGTTTAGATAGTTGATAGGCGAGCAGAGAGAAATGTTTCCTTTAAACTGTCGACATGCTGTCTGATAAGTAAATGCTTAAATGATGTCATGTTGACTTGCTGTGATGTGATGGAAAGTAACAGTATGAACGGTGTATGCAACAGAAAAAAAAGCCAAGGTAATTTTCTGTGGTATCGTCATGCCCTTGGCAGGATGTGTTGGTGCAGCGGAGTTGTTACTGGAGTTCATCCATCAACGGTCTGGAGGGAAAAAGGACAAGCGTTGAAGGCGGCTCATTTGCAGAATTTGTGCTCCTAAATTTCTGCGAGGCAGTGGATGAATTCAATAGGGAGAACTACTGTGTGTTTAAATAATTAAACACACTTTGGGAAATAATTAGTCCATTTTGGGAAACTGTAAGTGACGGCTCTTGCCTTAATGGAAGGCTGTGTTTTAAGCTATGGTGCAAATGGGATGTGATGGAAATGCAAATGAAGACAAAATAATAAATTCTCTTTTAAAATTTTGATTCAAGTTGTGTGTACCTGTTTGAAGAGAAGTTCAAACACTTTTTCATTTGTTTTCAAATGGCCTATGCACAGACATGATTTAGGGTTAAAAGTCCCTCACACCAGCCACTGCAGTTGAAGGTCCAGGCTGGTGCTGACAAAGGTTTATCTTTAGATGCTGATAAAAATTCCAGTGGCCGTTCCTACCATCGCTGATCGGAGTTAACCTCCGACATGACAGTTGCCCCTAATTAAGTAAATGTCTGACAAAAGTTCAGTCTGCTTTATAATGACAGAAAAGGCTTAGTCAGTGGCTTTACAAAAGATAATACAGGCTTAGCTTCAGAGATGTGAAGAACCCCCTCCACATCACACAGTTTCAATGAAAAGTAGAGAGCAGAGTGATAGATATATATATAGAACAATGCTTATACATACGTATATAAATATACCCCCTCTACTTGTATACATTTGTATAATGAAATCCCTTATGTCTTCCTCCTTTCAGTTCAGCTAAGCCAGTTGCTGAAGTGGGGCTGTTTCCAAGTGCAGACAGGGCTGAGGCATGCATTATTGACTAAACCACTCCATTCTGGTCTCCTGGGGCATATAAGCATTTCAAAACCATTCATAATAATGGAGCCCAATCCTCTGCTGCAGGGCAAATGACTGTGCATCGAACGGCCAGCACAAAGCAGCCAGCCATGGCGCATCGTATTACCTCCAACTGCTCCTCCCCCGTGCTGGTTGTGTAGGAAGTGTGGTCCAACATTCTTTATGCAGAATCCAACTGCGGAAAACTTGGCACATCTATATCCTGAGCTATGTTACGTGCTCCTGAGCCATGGTGAAAGATTTGGTCAAAAATACATGATTTCAGCTCAGAAAAGTGTCTAAAAACAGTTCATGTGCTTGTTTAGATTTCCTATTGAGTTGCCCTCCCCCAAACCAGAGGTTTATAGGAAATCCTGGTAAAGCCATAATTGCAATCATAAACAAACGGCTCTCTACAATGCTGACCTCCTTCTCTAGAGATCTCCTGAATGTTAATGGCAGGGCTAGAGATCTATATTAGGCACTGTGACAGCAGGAAGAAATCTGGCAGCCTTACAGTGTCATTTTGTGGAAAATACATTGGAGCTGCTTCTGGAATAAATTTACATGAGAGCAAAGAGGAATCAAATAGAGACGAAAGCACAGATTTGCTTGCGATGATGTGGATGGGGATAGCAATTGCACAGAATGTTTAGTTGCATGTCTCCCTTCTGTTATTGTGCTTCTGAGTGATCAGCAGATGTCACTGGTGATGGGTGACACGAAGCCTGTCTCTGTTCTTTGGATCAAAAAAGAATTGTCACAGCATTTCTATTCCTTGGTGGCTTGGGAGTGAGACAGCTAAGTGTCAGAAGTTTCACTGCAAATGACCACGTATCTTCAGCTAATAACATGTGCTTTTGTAGCTAATGAGCTGGAAGATGGATACCTCAAGATCAGATCTTCCTGTACTAAAATTCTCCTCAGAACATTTAAGCAGACTACCTGAAAATACATACACACATATGGATATATATGGAGATACATCTTTATATGTAAAAGCCCAAGTACTAGCAGGGCAAACAGAGAGACTGTGTGTACGTCTCAGCATGGTATCTTACTGCTGTTTACAAGGTTCTCTTTCTGTTGTCTTCGCCCCTCTAAAATGCTGCAGACAAGCAAAACTGTGGAGACCTTTACCTTTTTAGAAAAAATATAACTTTTTACTTCTAGGATCAAAAAGAAGGTAAAATGCTGTCTGAAAAAATAATTGTGGTTTGTTTTTTTTTTTTTTTTTCTCCATTAAAAGCCAAATATTCAGTAACACAGTTGATTAAAGCAAATCTGAAAATATCTGGGGGACACCAAAGCACCTTCTTGTACCAGGGAATTAAAACTCCCATCAGTCTGCTTTGGAAGAAACTAAAAGCCAAATAAACAGACAGGCTATGTCAAAGAAAGGGAAAAACATAACAGTGCATGTACTTTCCAGAAATCACAGAAAACCAAATAACCAGAGGCTTCATGTCATAGGGATGTGAATGGAAGAACCATCTTTGCAAACAAAAATCCTCACCCAGATACATAACCACTCTGCTGCTTATATGAAATAGAAGGAAACACTTAAATTATGGCAGGCATTAAACTCCTGTTTCTGGATAATTTTAAATTGCAATGTGAAGGGACTTGGAAGTATCTAACGGTCTTTGCAAAGCACTAAGCATTATCACAGTTTTAAACACTTTGCAGTACTTTAAAATCTACAGGCCAAAACGATTTTCTTTGATCGGTCTGCAGTGATGTGTATAAGATGACAGATTTCATATTGACAGTTCTCAGTGCACTGGGTTAGAAGCACTTAAAAAGATCTTGGCTTATTACTGTGTTTATTTATTGCTGGATTCACTAACAGGTCTGGAGCTGAGCTGAGATAGACCAGCATAAAAATTCTGCAAAACAGGAGAAGTGCTACTATACAGCTGATTTTTGAGTCTCTGGCAAGTGCTCATTACATACAAAAGACAAAGATTCAGGACTTCTTATGGTTCAAGACAAAAAATCCCTAAACTGAAGGCGGCTGATTTGTAATTCTACAGGGAAGCTGTGAACGCACACTGTTTCAGAGGCTTGGGGTGTTTTGGATCAGCTTCTGGGTTTGAAAAATAATCACCATACGGAATTTCAGTTTACTAACATTAAATCTTAGAAAGCATAGGTAACTAGTTTTTTTACTAATGCCTTTGAGACTGCAGCCTACTTTGTTTGGAAACAATTTTGTTACTGGAGACAGGCAAAGGAGTGAAAGCAAAAATCTGAAATTAACTGTGCCTTAAATCAGTCCTCTAAACAGGGAAGAGTCTATTATTACTGCTAATGCTTTTACAGAGATCCAGCCAGGGAAAATTTATGTACGTATAACACAGCTGTGCTGAAGTCTTTTCAAGGAGACAATAGATTGTTGTTTGGAGCAGAAGGCCTAGAAAATGCAATGATCTAAGTCACAGCAATTAAAACCATTCCAGTCCCTTTGTCCAAATTTTAACGTTAAGGCCAGCAGGTCCAAAGAGAAATATTTCTGAGCCCTTGGAGGCCAACATATCTGTTTGCTAGAAACTGCCACTAGAAGTTTGGATGTCAGATTTTTTTAAGCTATTGCAGCCATTTTTCACGGGTCTTTAGCACCTTGCCTTGACATAGTAGCTTAGTGATAAAAAAAGAAGTTCCATTATGGCAATGTAAGAAGCAACACTTTGCTAGTGCATTTTTGCACTGGCATTGAGTAGAGTGGAAAAGCACAATACCCTAAAATCAGTAGATACTTCTAAAATGTTACATAAGTGCTATCAAATCTACAACACATGATAGCGCAACAGGTCAGCTTAACAAAGCTTTCAGCCAACTGGCAACCTGCTTTTCAAATGTTGCTTTGGGTGGAGGGACCGTCTTGCTGCCTTTGGCTTCTGCAGCACTGGAAATGCACCTTTTTATCATGGTGGAAAGAAACCAAAATCTTATGGTACATTGCCTTACGTTACGCTGTGTTTTGGGAAATTGCTTCACTTCATTGTAAAAGTACAAATATTCTAATATGCAGAACTCAAGGACATTAAACAGCTTAGACTGGCTTAATGTGACTACACAGGCACGGGTACACATTGTACAGAGGTGTGCAGTTCCCTGACAAATCAAATAAATGTCTGTCCAGACTATTCAAAATTTGGGGAAAAATAAGTTATCATTAAGAAAAAAAAAAGTATCATGAGGAGGGTCTGAAAACCAATCAGGCTCTGAATTAACAAAATGGTTGATGTGTGTACAGATTTATGTGTAGTTTTCCAGAAGTCCCTTGTCACCAAGAACATAACCTTCCCTTTAGTTCAGACTCTTGTAATTTTTCATGAAGAATCATGGAATCGTTCAAGTTGGAAGCAATCTCTGAAAATTATGTGGTTGCACTCCCTCTTTGAAGCACGGTCTTCAGGACTTCCTTTCTTCCTGAACTGGAGAGTTCAGCATTACCTTTTTCAAATTAATTCCTAACAGCACTAAAGCTTTATTTCTGTTACTTTTTTTTTTACCCCCAGCTTGTAGTACTGCTAAAATGTCTGTAAATGACATCATGTCTATGTGCTGTTCTTCAGCTTAGCCTTATATTAATTTGTATCTGCTCTTTAAACCTGGATTCCTTCTCATGGTCGGAGAGTGAAGGATATGAATCTATGATTCATTCTATGACATGGAAAACCTAGTAGTTATCTCACTGTGTATTCTCACCTGAAATTCATTCTTTTCTGGAGGAAAAGGACACCTGGGGAGTAGGCATGGGTCTACTGCTTCTCACAACCAAATGAATAGTTGATTTACCTTTGTGATTCATGTATCTTAAGAGAAAGCCTTAAGGGATGATGCAGGTCTTGGCCTTTCTTTAAGAACCTTACCCTTCTATTTCACCTGTTGCTCCCTAAACCCAACACTGCTTTGAGAACCTTTCTTATTAATCCCCTCATAAGACATGAAAAGTAAGTAGCAGGAAGCTCTTCTCTGTGGAAAATGTGCATTGAAAGTGGAGTAGCTTTATTATTCAGAGTAAGAGTCTCATACCATAGTCATCACTATAGTATTTAGATACTTTCCAGTAGCATTTTACAGATCATGACTGGGGTAGACAAGCACTACAAGACTACAAGACTACCCACANCATACCATAGTCATCACTATAGTATTTAGATACTTTCCAGTAGCATTTTACAGATCATGACTAACATCTGTCATACACTCCTCTACTCCTTGGGTGGGGTAGACAAGCACTTGTGGTAAAGTTTCTGGTGCTTTTTAACACATATGCAATGCATTACTGTTAGCAAGGGCAAGGTCAAAGAAAATGTGCCTGGTGCTTGGGAGGTGCTGAGGGTTAGGAGTGTTCTTGGTTTCTTAGGAATCCACTTCACAACTGTAGATCAGCTTCTGAAATGATCTTTGCCCTCCTTGTAGAACACAGCTATTAAATTTATTTTTACAAATAATGGGTTACTTTTTGAGGTCCATTGGTTTTTACAGAGGTCTGCTTAGTAATTTTCACAAGAGTGACGGAGCAGGAACTAGTGGATTGCTCCCAGCTTTACAGAGACAGCATTTCTCTGGAAACAGGGGAGTAGTTCTTGCCAGTGACCAGGGGAACGGTGAGTGATACAGACAGGCTCTTCCACAGGAACATGAGTATGTGGAATCACAGGAACATCTGCTGAAAACTTAACCAGTGACACAAATCTGGAGTTGTGTGCCTTTGTTACAGATGGTTCTTCTATGGCAAAATAGCAAATACTAAATCATTATCTTGAAACTTCAGGTGATTTTCTTCTGGTTGTCTGCAACCTGGAGAATCCTTATGATAACAACCATAAAGACAACTGTGATTTCAAATATTCTGGGAAGTTAAGATAGACAGAGGGGATAAAATTTTACGTGCTTGTAGTGATATAAGTGGTTGAAGACATGTTCTAGCACATTGTTTTAGATGGATTTCCACAGACACTGGTGATATAATGTATATTGCTGTAACTGAGAAACACCAAGTTACTGCAATCGTCTCATCCACCACAAAGAGCTAGAGTTTTCTTGCCAACCTGATACAACAGTCTTGTTTGAACATGGCATTGCCACACTCTTCAGTATTAGTGACAAAGTCCAAATGACTTAAATATAGATGTTTAAATGTTATAAGTCTTAGCCTGAGCTAATAATTTAGATTCTTTTTATATCATCTATGAAGAGGGATAGACATCTCCACACAGTTATTTATCTGACCTGTAGATGAAATTATTTGCTCTCAGGAGGTGAGAATCTCTCACTATTGATTATATAAAGGGAATGTAGAGTGACACTCTCTTCCTTAAACATCTGTCTTTCTTGTGCCTATGATAGTGTCCTATCATAGGTGAATCCCACCTATATATCTTCACTGACTGACTAATTGTCGTGGTTTCAGCTTTTACCTCAAACTAGGACACTAATGAAGACCCCAAAAATCTTCAGAATGATCTTTTGGTTTTGGTCATTAGTAATTTCTTCTGTGCTGTAGTTCATCTTTGGCTACGTGCTTCATCTTTGAAGCACTTATTGACATTTACATTATTATCATCTAAATAGTCCATATAATAGAGAGTAAAGAAAAACTCATCATATGGTACACCAAAATAATAGATGACAGATGAAAGTGAGGCTTCCCCATCAGGTTTTGGTGGAATCACTCCAGAAAGACTCAAAACATTTTAGTAAATTACCTTTTGCTCCTGTCATGTCTTTTAGCAAATGTCTCATAATCTCCATAAGACCATGTAACTCACAGTCAAATGCTGCAGATATGCCCAGATGAGAAACCATCTTCTGTGTTCCCTCTGAGGATAGAGGATCATCTGTGCTGCTAAAAAGGCTCCATTCTGTTTTCTGGCATGATTTCAGACTGTTCCAAGTTTAGAATATGAGCATCAATTAGATGAGATTGTAGTTGGCCTTTGTTTAGTTATGCTATGAGCTTACTCAGGAATGGTAGAGCATGTTGGAGGGCAGAGAGCTGGTGTCCAGAAGTGGTTTCTCAAGGACTGAAATATGGGGTTTGGACTTACTCCAAGCTGCCTTTCACAGGTTAGGAAATGAATAGTTTGAGTTAAACCTTAGAGCAAGACATTTTAATGGTGAATTAATGCTGTGGAACTTGGTAATACCATAAACTTCAGTGAATGTGTATAGAATGGATATTGTTTGCTAGCAAGTGTGAACTTTTCAGTGCAGCAAAGTTAACATGACTGTTCTCTTTGGGTATGAAACAGGCTTTTAAAAATCTGTTATGCTTCTTTTTTTCTATCACGTATATTACTTACTGCCAGCATTTCAGTGGACATCCTTTTTTCCTGCGTAGGGTATATCAGAGTATACCAAAAAGTACTTGATCAGTTTTGAGGAACAGTATTTTTATTAGCCAAGCTGTGATTGTTCAGTGGTCAGTGACAATGAGTCACAATTTCCTTCATCCCCATCCTGTACAGAGAATTTTTACCACTCTGTGTGGAATTCGTTGGAGGGCAAGAATTTTGGTCAAGTGAAGAACCTGATCCTTTTTGACATCTGAGGCCGGGAAGATAGCAGAATCTGAAATCCTTATTACCCAGATCACACTTACAAAGAGTGTACAGTTCAGGAAAACTCATTTCTGCTGGTGCTGTCATTTCACAGGGGAACTTTAAAAATAACTGTGAACTGATAACGTGAATGTATACATTTTTTATTACCCCCACTGTGAGGTCTATTTCCTTCCATTTTGAACCAAATTACTTTCTATTGATATTGTTGCCTTTATTTGTATGAGGCATTTTGCTATACAAACCACTAGCAATTATTTCACATTTGCTTTGATCATAAATCTTGTTAGGCAGTTTAACTCCTATGTGTATTCAAATGGGGTTTGCTTTAAAATAGAATGAATGATTTTCAGGTCCTTAACAAAATGCTATGAAGCCAGTCATGTTTGAGACTTATCAGCTGATATTGCTGTTCTAAATATAAATGATCTTTTGTGTTCCTTGCTTTTTAGTATTTTCAGACAGCAGTTTGTTTTCTGATAAATTTAGGATAATCCCATGTCATAGGGTGTTAGCTGGCTAAAAGGTTTGATAATGGGATATTGAGCTTTTCAATTCTAGATTATTTAACTTTTATCCTTTATCAGAGCAATTGCAGAGAATATGGTATCTAAGTGGCCTTACAGACTGTTTGACAATCTCAGTTTATGGTAAACCAGTGCCTGGCTTGCAAGAGAGATGAACTTTTCCTCCAAACTTTCTGACTGGCATTTTACTATAGTGTGTCTTCTAAAGATTTTCAAATTATTTTCTGGTTCTGGCCAGGAACTAGATTAGACAAGCCCAGGGATATCAAGAATAACTAGAAAAACTTCTATAGGTATATCGGGTATAAATGCAAGACTAGGGAAGATGTTGGCCTTCTCTGCAAGGAAACAGGAGACCCAGTCACCCAGGATATAGAATAATAGAATTGGCTACANTCAAAGGGTTGTAGTCAACTCGAGTCAATGCCGAGTGGTGTTCCTCCGGAGTTGGTATGGAGACCAGTGCTGTTTAACATGTTTGTCAGAGACATGGTCAGTGGGATTGAGTGCACCCTCAGCAAGTTTGCTGATGACACCAAGCTGTGTGATGTGGTTGGTACCCTGGAGGGAAGGGATGCCATCCAGAGGGAGCTGGACAGACTTGAGAGGTGGGCCCATGCAGACCTGGAATTCAACCAAGCCAAGTGCACATGGGACATGGCAATCCCAGGCACAAATACAGGTTGGGTGGAGAATGGATGGAGAGCAGCTCTGAGGAGAATTACTTGGGGTTGTTGGTGGATGAGAAGCTCAACATAACATCACAGTGTGCCCTGGCAGTCCAGAAAGCAAGTCAAGGGTGGTGATCCTGCCCCTCTACTCTGCACTCGTGAGACCTCACCTGGAGTACTGTGTCCAGCTCTGGAGTCCTTGGCAGAGAATGGCCATAGAACTGTTGGAACGGGTCCAGCAGAGGGCCACGAAAATGATCAGAGTGCTGGAGCACCTCTCCTATGAGGACAGACTGAGAGAGTGGGGGCTGTTCAGCCTGGAGAAGAGAAGGCTCCGGGGAGACCTTAGGTTGGCCTTCTAGTACCTGAAGGGGGACTACTGGAGAGATGGGGAGGGACTCTTTATCAGGAAGTGTAGTGGTAGGTTGAGGGGTAATAGTTTTAAATTGGTAGAGAGGAGATTTAGATTAGATACTAGGAAGAAATTATTTCCTTTAAGGGTGGTGAGACCCTAGAACAAGTTGCCCAGGGAAGTTGTGGATACCCCGTCCCTGGAAGAGTTCAAGGCCAGGCTGGATGGGGCTTTGAGCAACCTGCCGTTGTGGGAGGTGTCCCTGCCCAAGGCAGGGGGGTTGGAACTCGATGACCTTTAAGTTTACCTCCCAACTCTAACTATTCTATGATTCTATGAAGTGCATGCAGTATTCTTTCTTTCTTCTGACAGGGGAAATGCTCGAGTCAGGGTGAGTGGGAATGATAAAGTATTAAGGGAAAGCAAGAGTAATGAAATAAGTAATGTTAAGTTCCGAATTTGCCAATTCTTTTTCTCTGTAGCAGCATGCTTCATTGTACTGGTCCTGTTTACATTTTGAGGCTTCCCTTGCTAAGTGACAATTTCAGTTCCATTTTTTTCATCATTGTGTAACTGTTGTGGGACATACTGGTTGCTTCACAAGAAATGAGTTTTCAGAGTCTTGAGTCCTTTAGGTAATGACTTTGCAGCCAGTTTCAGTTGTGTGTGGTAACTTAACACATTTTAGGGCATTTATTTTCTCTGCTGCTGTTTCTTTGAAATGAATAAAGACTTCTGAGGGACAGCCTCAGGAGTTGTTTCTAAATGGCCCAAAAGAAATGAGTGTGAAAAACAAATTACACTTTTGATGATGAAGATGAAATTTCAGACCATGTGGTGAGGCTGAGACCCTAAGTGCTGTTTGTTTCTTGTCTTCTCCTGTGACAAATCAAGAATTATATTTTCCACTGTTACCTCTTATCACATTTTTCATAAGCTCTGCGCCTGCAGTATTACCTTAACCACTGGCAAAACTTGTGATCCTAAGTGATCCTGCACAACATACACCAAATGCATAGTAACACATATGAAATGCAGAACCGTGCCTGAAAAACATCTTTGAACATTCTCTTAAACAATGGAATAGATAGATACTTTTTCTAGGTACAGATTTAGTACATTTTATGTCCGTCCAGCCCAAGTCAAGAGCTGGATGCCTGAAGGCTGAGAGCTCAAAGTATTTGCATTTTTCTGCTTAAGCAATATATTTTCCTTGCTTTGGGTATTGTTGTATTAGATAGAGGTTATCTATATATATATATATATATGTTATTTATATAGAGAGGTTATTACATAGATTATTTGGATATTATTCTATTAGAACAGAGGATGTAACTGTTATGAAGAAAACAGACAAGTGTGCATCTTACAGAGATTTAACAGTTGCTATAGTGCTCTCACTTTTTAGATCAAAACAGCAAAACCTCTCCAAATGATAAACTTTAAAATATTTCTAACTTACTGAAAATTCAACACAGTGCTTAGGCATCTGAAATATTTTAAATATTAATCAATAAGGTGGGTAGGTAGTCTTATTTGGGTTTGAGAACCATGTATTAGCCAACATCATATTGCAGGACAGGGACCATCAGTTCAGTCAGCACCACTTTGCAATTTGATTTTCAGCCCCAGGAGGAAACAGACCTGCAGCTGTCAGCACAGTCAAGAGTCGCATGGGCAAATTTGCATCTACATTCAGTGGATAACTTGCTGGATTTGTACAGATATTTCTGTCTCTTTACTCATAGGTAGCTTCTTTATTTGCACAATACAGGTATGATTGCAAGGCCCCCCAGAAAAGCCCAGATGTCACAAATGTGAAACTACACAGGACACTGAAGAAGGAGAGGAAAAGCAAAAGCAAAAAAACATAGCTAAGAGGCACAGGGCTACATTCAGGATTCTGAAGGGCATTTTTAAATTCTTTGCCTGGGAAGTTGAACAGCCAAAGGGATAAGGCATAATTTGATAAACTCTTATGAAAATTCACTTATGATGCCAAAAAGGAAAGAGAAATCTTTGGAAAAATTGGCTTCATGTAGCCCGCCTTGAAGGAAAAATAGCCTCACAGTAGCCATCACCATGTTTTCTTCTAAGCTGCCTTGTAGATCTGTTTCTTAACTGACCCCAAGAAACTATTCTATTATCTCCCTGAACATAACAGTCCTTGGAAATTTTAAAACTTATTTTATGAAAAAGCAATTCTGTGAGCATAAAAAGTGCCTCAGGTTTGGCTCTGTGTTATGGATGACAGGGCAGGTTCTTCATAAAGCCCTGTCTGTACTTAGGGCAGATAGTGCCGGGGTCAGGGCCTGGATGCTCCCTGGACACACCTGCCGGGCAGGCTGCTCCACCATCCCTGTGAGCTTGGGGCTGTCTTAAATCCAGATTTTACCTTCAACCACTTCTGATATGTAAGATCCATCTTCCAGAACCTCTAGGAGTAGGAAACTAGAGCCCTTCCTTAGCACAGACTTCTGCCTTCATCTTGCTGCCTACCATGAAGATGTGCTCACTTTTTGTTTTTCCTTAAACAACAATAGCAACTTTTGAAAGAAGCCATTCCCACCCTTTTGTTGTCTTTTTCACAATCAAGAAATAGAGCAAATATAAATATTGTAAAACATGCAGTACAACTCTGAGTGGAAGTAGACTTTCAGAAAAGCTAAAAGCAATGAAAGGAAGAGTGTGAATTTGCTCATCTATGAAATTTATTCTTCCCTGAAAGTATTTTTTAAAGCTTAGGGTTCTGATTTCCTGCTTCCAGCACACAAAAAAGAGCTGGCTTTGATTGACCTCATCGACCTTGGTAGACTGGAGAGCTTTCTGACCAAGCTGAAAAATTACATCAGAAGCAGATTAATCTTATTTAGAATCTGGGAGAAAGAAATCTGCTGAAACTTCTCCCCATATGCCGAGGGAGAGATACGTTCTTCTGTCTGGAAACCCCTACCCCCTCCATTGATTGGATTCTGCTTTCATTTGTGGATAAGGGGACCTGAACTGTTGAAGTCATTTAAATTACAGTGGTGTCAATCACTGAGGAATTGAGCCCTCTGGGTGAACAGATTTAGAGAAAAAAATTAAAAAAAGTATTGGTTACTTGCAATCAGCCAGTACAGCTGTGGCAAAAGTCTGTTGTTTATATTTACACCTTTCAAAAAGGAGACTGTGTTTAGTGGTGTGTTGCTACAGCAGCATTTGGCTGCTTATTGCAACATGTAATTAGAGATTTTACAATTTGATGATTTGATGTGCCAAGCAGTGCATCCTCTCCACAAAATTTTAAAGATGACAATTGCTTTTATTGCTGGAACTTCATTCACGGAAATAGTGAAAAAGCCCAAGTACCATTTAGAAAGAATTTATCTAATCTCCCCTTGGGTTAGTATTCACAACTATGAATTAATCAGAAGAGTAACCTACACTCCAATTTAGAATTTAACTGCAGTCCAGGTCCCATCTTGGTTCCTAAATCTGTATGGGTAATGCAGTTTGTAGTCATGTGCCTTTCTCCAGTTTAAGTCAGTGCTGAAATCAGTCACTGGTTGGAACATAATTAAAATAGTACTCTCAGAGGATGATCTTTTTCTTAGCAGGGTTCTGTAATTATGCATTAACTGGTTATCTGTTATGCTTGGGGCACTAAAAGCACAACAGAATTTATTTGTCTTCACTGTATTTTTGTGTGAAGGCTGAGGGAAATTTTTGAAACAGACCTCCTATTCAAAAATCCATAAATTCCTGCTGTGTTTTCATATATGACATCTGTATGGCTGTACACCACAAAAATTATCCAAATAAGAGCAGTCAAGCCATTCCAGTAATCTGGAAATATCCCTCAAGAGAGGAGGGAAAGTATTTTTTCTACTACTATATTTTACCATCGTAATGGACATCTAAAAGTATAATAAAATAAATGGCTGACTTCGCTGTGTTTTTTCAGCCTGACAGTCAATAAATTTCCCAGTGGTTGGCAGCTCAAAATATTGTAATATGAATGGTATTTTGAATCGCTCTGGGACTCAGTAGTGGAGTGCGTTGCCTTGCTGGACCTGGTCCCACAAAGTCTACAGCATGTCATCCTTGTCCATCCTCCCTGCCATGCCTGCAGGGCTCTGATGACGTTATTGCTGGGCTTCACACAAGCTGAAGCTCATAAACCTGAATTTTTGCTTCATATGAAGGCAGTAGTCACAGTCAATGAGTTTAACAGATGCAGTGGGCCCTCTTGGTGCAGTCGGGGAGCTTAAGGAATCAGATTTTTTTCCAAGATAGAAAGCAACAAAGTGNTGCAAGCAAAAATATAAAGGAAGAGTGGGTTTTTGGAGTCTCTTTCTTTTTTTTTTTTTTTTTTTTCTTTTTTTTTGGGCTGTTTTGCAGGATGGAATTTTAGAGCATACACAGAGGGCTGGAAGTTTCATTTGAGATGTTAATTTTAGGATGCTATCCCAAGCCCTGTGGACTGGAAGTAGCTGGGTGGAGATGGGAAGTGGGAAATAGGCTGCACTAATATGATGTAAACCAAAAAGACAAAGGCAAAAGGTTCCCAAGTACTTTTAAGTAATTGACATGGATGTGGTAGCCTTTAATTCATTAGAGTATTATTATAATTTGTTATACTAATAAAAATCAACAGGAAAGGAGAAAGAGAAATGGCTGATTATTTCAAGGTAGTACAGTAATCTCAGCTCTTCCAACTCAGTAGCTCTGTAGAGGTTAGTGCAGCTCCTTGTCACATGAATGTGTATGCGATGTCAGAATAATTTTTAAAGGGTCCTTTTGAAGCCCAAATGGAAGACCGAATTGTGGTATAGTTTCTGCGTTTGCCATTTTGCTTTGGGAGTTTGAATTGTCAAAGTGGTACTGCAACAAGACAGATAGTACTAAGCTGAAATTCTCTTCTTCCTAGCTGGTGTATCACTTTAATGCCTCTTATACGACATCTCATTCCTATGGGACTTTGAGTAGGAATGATGTCGGCCTACTGTTATATATGCCCTACACGAAATAGCTCTGCAAATATGTATTTAGCAGAAGAAATATAATGACTTGTGTAGACCACAGTGCGAGTGGTCAGTCCAGCAATCAAGAGCATTCAATTACAGGTCATTAGCATTTGGGCAAAATATGTTATTTGAAGGAAAGCCTTCAGCTACAGAAAACGAAATGTTAAATTGCCTAAAAAATCTTTAGGTGCCCCAGTTAATAGTTTTGGACTAAAAAGTGGGGGGAAAAAAAGAGGGGAGGGGGCTCAAAGCTTTGATACTGAAAAATGTCAGCTTTAAACTGCGTTATATTGAAAATGAAAATAATAATAATAATTAGCAACATCACTCTGTTGAGATGTTCTTAAAGAAAATATAATTCTTTGTTAACTAAATTAATTCCATCATGAAAGAATAGTAATATTTCACTGTTTCTGCCCAAAGTCTATTTATTTTTTCTCTGTGGCATTTGATACTAGAGAATTCAATACTAAAGAAACTGAGGGATACAGAAGTTCTTTACTCAGCTCTTCTGAAGCACATTCCCCTCATCCACAGAATAATCAGAATGTAGGTGAAATGAAAGCAGCAATCACCCTTCCTTTTCCCAAAAGGAAAGCTGCAGTCTCTTGGTGAGTGCAAGAAACAAATTTCTGCAGAAGATTTGGTATAAAGCAGTTACTATACTGTAAAGATAGAGTTACATATTTTGGTTTTCCCCAGTGTGGATAAACTTTTTCCCTCCTGGTATGGGTACGGTTTTACTGTACAGCTGCATTTATTTACACGTGTTCCTGGAACTGTGAAAAAATCTTTGCCTGGATTTATAGGTTGGTATGTATACAGTGGTTTGGCTTCTCCAGCTTTTTCTTCCCAAAACAAACCCAGTTCCTCTTGGTACCTGAGGTGTACGTGGCAGCAGTGCTGCCATCTGGGTTTTGTAGCCTAACCTGTACTCCATCATTTCTTCCCTCTCTTCCTCTCCCTTCCTACCAGCTGGAAACCACGGAGAGGCGGAGGACGTGCACAGAAGCAGATAACTCACTGCATTGTTTTTTCAGGCCCAGATAATTATTGGCGGTGTTTTTGAAGCAGGAGGACTACCAACAGAGTCTTCCAGATAGACTTTGTGTTTACAGAAGTGAGGCAAACCATCAGCTGCGTAAGATGTAATGTTGAGAAATGTAGCTGTGGGGAGGGAGAGAAGAAGCAAAGTTGACAAGGAAAGAAGATTGATCAGATTCTTGTTTTTAAAGAAATGTTCGTGGTAACAGGGTGTGGAGCAGCTTTTAGCTATTTGGTGGACGTGGTCAAAATGCACGTAGCTTTTTGGGGGTGGGTGCAGTTTCTTTAAATGTGTGATAAAAGGCAACTCTGGAAAGAAGCTGTACTTAACCATGAGATGGAGAGGGTTTGCGCATATGTGAATGCAATGCATTTTCTCTTCTGTATGTTCCTTTTTCAGTTTCAGAGAAAAGTTGCTCCTCCTGTGGCTTTTGCTGTCAGTAATAGATGGGATAACCCTCACCCAAACCTTTGGCTCTCCTTAGGTGAAAGTTCCTCCTGCTTCTTCCCTTAGATGAAAGATACCTCTCACAGCTTTTTTCCTAAATAAAAGAGAACAGTCTCTCTCCCTCTCTCTCCCCTCTCTCTTCCTCTCTCTTTCAGCCTGGAAGCTGACAAGAGGTGGCTAAGACTGTAAGTTATTTAAAATAATAATTGGTTTATTTTCAAGATATTGGTAATAAGGATAAAACAGATACGCACCACACATTCTTAGCTTTTAAGACACCAGTAGTCTGCACTGTTTAATGGGGACGCGTTGCTGGCTTCATCCTCATTTGAAAGAGCCCTAATTAGGGAGGCAGCAGCTATTGAGAAACAGTGGCCTGAATTTACTGAGAGTATAATTCTGGATTTGGCTCTGGCTTCAGATCTGTCTGAATAAGATTAGTCTGAGAAATTTGGAGCTTTCAGTTCGTGAAGTTTTTCTTCAGCAGCTTACAAATGTCACTGTTTATGACACTGGCAACATTTGGAAGCTATAAAGTTATTGCTTCAACAATTATTTTTATAATGTACAATGATTCATTTTTAGACAGTGCAAATCAAAAAGAAAAACAGTTGAGTAAATTCTATCTCTACCTTGAATAGAAAAATATCTGTATTTTTTTGTTTTGCCAGATTCTGGGAGCTGAATTTCAGCCCAAGCAATTTTATTTCCAGCTAACCCACTCTGCCTGCAATTAGTCTGAACAGTTTTCAAATGGGTTTGAAATTATCCCAAGTCTATTTCTTTCGATTTAAATTTAACCATTTGTCTAGTGGATTAAAGGGCTCGGTTTCTGATGGGCTGACCTCCATTTATCATATGAATTTCTTGATCTCCTTGCAAATGTCAAACTGTGTAAGAATGCTTTAAGAGAAACAAATGACCCAGTCAGTTAAACTAACTCAGGAAAATAAAATATCAGCCAGAACTGTTTCTCCCAGAGTATGGGAGTGGCTGGAATATTCTGAGGCAGAAGAAAACATTTAAAGCAAGCAAGAACAAAACTTTAAAGTGAAAAGGGATCTCTATGGTTTGATCAAGTCACCCAGTGAAAGTAAAAAAAAGCACCTTATTCTGTCTTTAAAATATATGAAGTGAACCAGACTCTGTAAGTAACCTTGCTGAGCAGAGCTGTTAAATTACTGAGTACTCACTTAATGGTCCATCACATGTTAATAGAGTCACCCAAAGAATGCAACTGGTGAGCGGGAGGGATGAGCAGGATAGACATGCTGTTTCTGTAGTTCTCCCATGAGCCATACCAGAACCAGTGGTACAAAACTGTGTGCTTTTGAGCTATCCTTATTTAACCTTTACACAGCAGTAGGACCAAATGTGAAAAACCCGTTAATTGCTCCCAAGTGCTAAATACTCCAAAAATAATTAATAAATTATTGTCCCTGCTCCAAAGTAAGGCTGTTAAGACCGATGAACATTTTATAACAAGTAATTAAAAGCTTTGACACCCTTGAAATATTTAGTAAAATCAGATGATCTGAATTCTGGATTTTCATTTTTGAGCTATTTGCCAGTACAGTATTCCTACTTATTTGTGCAGGCTGGTTTCTTTCCCATTCTTTCTTCTGTCATTATTGACTTTTTGTTTTTGGACTGTAGGAGCATCTCCTTGCCCATTTTGCTAAGCATGAAGGTAGATTTTAGTTTCAGTATTAAAAATAGACATTGCAGATTGATTATAAGAAGTAGTCTGTTTTGTAGGACAAAAGAAATCCAAAGAAGAGTGTAATTTGTAGTGGAACAGAATTGTACTCTCTTTGAACTATATGTTTTGCGTTTCATGTTCTTTATATGGCCTTTCTCAAAGCATTAATGGAAGTTTCTTTTGGACTGAAGGGGTGTTTAACCTTGGCATTAGGAGTAAATTGCTGAGCTCCTGTGTAATATTTCCCATTCATTGTCTTGAATGGCCAACTGACTATTGTGCTGAACTAGGAATGCAATAGTTGAGAACGTGTTTTAGATAGTCCTCTCTGAGGAAGTAGTGGTAGAGCAGAGAAAGCCCTAGAAGATAAAAACATCTTTTGGCAGTTCAAGTTCAAAAATTAAAAAATTATTTTCCATCTTGCAAACTTTAATAATCTATAATGTAGACATATCTGTCTGAGCTAATTATCCAAATCTGTGTTAGGGAAAATCTGGTTAACATGGTCAACGGAGTGATTAATCTGACCAAATGTGCATGGCTACTACAGGAAGGAGATAAATGCCATCTAATCTATGAAGATTGATTATATTGACAACATCTCTTAGCCTAGATATAGATTATAAAAAACCATATTTAGTCATGTGAAATCACCTTTTTTTTGTTAGATTTATTGAACAGTTTCTGGAAAAATTGAAGTTAACACCATTTTAGCAAATGTTTCTGCTTATCTCCCTTTCTTGCAATTCTGTAAGCAGGAAATGTGGATATAAAAATTGAAATTTCTACCCACACAAAACCCGTCCTTTCCAGGGAACTGTTGTCTTGGCTTCTGATAATCACAAGCTGATGAAATGTCTGCTTGTGTGTTTCACTCTGTTCTAGGCAAAGCAATGAACAAAACTGATCAGCAGCAAATAATTATCATCACCCACCTAAGGCTATTCCTTAAGCTACTTTGCTGGCAATTAATCTCAAAACATGTGTTCTTCACTTGGTTTGGGTACCCTCTAAGACACCATGGGAGGGAGATGTAGTAGAGCCTTGGTCCTCTTTCAAGGGCAGTGAAAGTCCCGGGTGTGTTACTACTGACGTACTGAAAAGGAAATATTGGAACAAACTGCTTTTGCTATTCTGGTGAATATTCTGGTATGCTGGTAGTGTTGCAGGGTTCTCAGCCTGCCGGTGAAGTGCCACTGATGGAGTCTGTTTTAACTAGGTGGGATATATGACCTTCCTGATATGAGGCGCAGAGCCCACCAGAGCACTGGACTGAAGAGTGTACCTAACCTCTCCATGCTACTGCCTTGGCACTACAGAAGGATGCTGCAGCTTCCAAACCAGCCAGACACAAGTAAGAAAAGAAAGCACATATAGGCATTCAGTATACATCTCTCTTTACAACACCCACGCTCCCCCCATTTCCTTAAGCAATAAAATTTTAAAACAGTGTTTTACAGCTTATTCTATTGCAATAAGTCAATGAAGTATATACAGAATTAAGATTTAAAAAATGTCTGAAATTAAGACTTTCAAGTGGAAAATCATTTAAACAAAGTTTATATTACAGTAACAGATATGTAGATGAAGTTTTTGATGTGATTCTGTCTAGGACAAAGGGCTACTAGCAGTAGGTACGTCTTTTTTTTTCTCCAAAATTAATCAAAAGAGGCGTGTTCCAACCATAGGTTAGAACAGCAGTGCTATTCTTGCAATGTGGATTTTAATTTGAACAGTGTGGCTTCAGCCCCAGGCTCCCTGTCAGCTGCTATTCCAACTTAGCTCCCAAGATAACTTACTACTTTCACTCGAATTAGTCAAATTGGTTGAGGCAGCCCAAAATGAGAACATATCTTTTTCTGTGGAATAGATGCCCTCCTTCTGAACCAAAAAAAAAGTCACTGAATATCACCAGTTTTATTTTAGTCTCTAAATCCAGCTTGGACAATTGTAGCCTTTGGAGAAGTTTTCTATTGCTTTTTTATTTCTTCTATAGGCAGACGATGTAGGAAAATGGAAACTCCCACTAGCCACTTCAAAAGTGTGCTAGTAAGAAAATCTATTAACTGCTCTTCTTATCTCACTTCTTTGGAATCAGATATGTTCCTGGGAATTACTGTGCTGTATGTACAACAGAAATTCAGTCACAGGAACTGAAAGATTTTAACAGGTAAGGCTATACCAGAGTTAGAAAGGCAAAAATTTGGGTTAAGTTAGAATTTGGTGTAATAACATCAGTTGTTTTGAATGTCAGCTCTCATCTTAAGTCAGAAACCACACAAATAAGAGTTTTAATGTTGGTTTAGAGGATTGCATTCCAGAGAGGAGCAATTATAATATGAAATCAGCCAGCCTACAGTGGTGTTGCAGAATGGAGCAATTCCGCCCACCCCTGCTTTCATCTGTGTGTTCCTATGTCCTTCCTTGTTTGGACAGGAGCAATTATGTGATTGCATGAAGATGAAGATAAGGGATCAGATCTGATCAGATTGAGAATTTTTTGGTGGGTTGGATTGGTTTAAGCCTATTCTCAGCTGGATTTGAGTTGCTGCAGCTCACTGTACCACTGGGTGAATAGTGGTAGTGACAGAGCAGTTAGAACAAGTCTATACCTTGGGTTTAGGAGAGGGTGAGAAACTCTTTCTTTTGGTACGTGGTCAACTTCGGATTGGCTTAAGCTAATTGTGAAACTGTACTTGTGGAATATGATTTGAGGGTAGAAGAGATAGAAACCTTCATTTACGGTATGTCCTTTTGGCACGTGCTTTTCATAGAGCTGGTTGAGAAGACATGGAAAAGAAGTAACTGTTTCATCCTCTTAACCAGAGATCCTCCATGAGTGGTTTACAGTATGGAAACAAACGTGATGTTACTTTCCATTTTTCTCCCTTTTTAGCTATCATTTCTTTTGGGTTGGGGAAAGGAAAGAAGTTCTGAAACCATCTTCCAGTCCCTTCAAAAACCCCAACCCACTATCCCACCTGTCATTTACCTCATGAAAAAACACAATGAAATGTCTGTGCTGTGTGCTGCTTGTAGCTTGGTTGAAACAATCATCTGTAGCTCGTTTGATATGACTGTGTCTGTGGGTACCACATAATAAGAGTAGATGTAAGGCCAATAACCTTGCAAATTATTGGAAGGTAGGTGGCTGGATAGAGTAGAGAGCTCCTCTCATTCTATTTGAGAGGAAAGCTGCAGCATGAGCTTTTATAGGGCATCAGAGAAGCTGGTGTCTGCTGGGGTGGAGGTTTCTGAATGCCAGCAATGGAGGAGAAGCTGCAGTTGAGACTTGTCCTTGGCTACCTGACACAAATCCATGGGAAGACAGCTGTCATTGGTTTCTCATTACTGCTTCTCAATATAATACCTTTCCTAGTTCTTAAGGGGCTTCTTTGATGAGTGAAATAAACGTTACCACAACTTTTACCCAAGCTTACCATGAAAATCTATACAGATTTTGAATTTTAGTTAGACGTGAGTTCCTCAAATGACCTGTAATGGCCTTAAATAATATTTAAATGCAGGGTTAGGTTAACATCTGAAAAAAATTACCTTTTTTCTTTCTTCCTTTTTCTTTTTCTGAGTGACCTTTTTGACATGTTTGTCTAAAGGAGCTGGCCTTTAACCAAACAGAAATAATGCTATTCCCTTTTGCTTTTTGTCCCTTATCTTTTAATGTAAATACATTACCCAGAAGAAAGTTACTTTCCAGTTGCAGTAGAGGGAAATGAGCTCCCACGGACTGGGTGTTTGTATCAAGCCTGTTTTTTGATATTGCTGGCAAATGTCATGGACTCTGGCGTTTTCTGAATGTGAATCTGAGACACATGCTGTAGCACATCTGGGCTTACAGTTCATGTCACTGATACCTGCTCACAAGTACAGGCCATGTGACTTAAAAAAAGATGATGCCCTACAAAATTGTGTTTCCTTCTTCCTACCTGGTTGTGTGTATGTATGTATTTGTGCTAATTTATGGAAACACATGTTTAATAACATTTTCTTCTGGCGTTCTGGGGATTGTGTGTGTATATATATATATATATATACTTATTATTTTTTTCTCTCTTCCCCTCTGTTCTTCTAGCTATTCAGGTTCTCAGCAGGGTTTCAAGCATCTGCCCCATGGGATCAGCGCACTGGAAGGGAGGTGGGAGGCTGAACTGGCCTGAAGCAGGGCTGTCTTTGCCATCAGGGCAGGTGGTGCAGGATGATCCACCAGCCAAGCCTTCTTCAGAGAAGAACAGCACCTATGACACTCTCAACTTGTCATTAAATTTTCATTTAAGGGCTCTCCATTTTCCATCTAATTTTCTGATGATACTGATCAAATCCGTTTTGGTAGAAATATCTGTTGGAAAGGTGGAACAATTCGGTATCTAGGATGAAATTTGTTTCCACACGTCTGCCTTTCTCAGAAAGTCTTAGCTCACTTTAGAACTGGGAATTAATGATACTTAAAGCATCTCTGTAAGTGGATCCAAAAAAGTATTACAAACTTGTAACACCACCATTTATTCACCAATATTGCCATTTAATCCCTGCCAGAATCAATCCTTCAAAGTTCAGTGAGATATTTTTTTTTTTTCATAAGTATCTACACATACAGAGACCAGGAATTTTTCCCTGAAGGAGGTAGGAGACATTCTTGCTGACTGTCTGAAAATATGCTGAAGTGTCAGAAAATATAGAAAGCCCTGTCTTCTTTGGGGAATGATTCTGTGCCTTGTGGCTCAGTGAGTCTGTGTGTACTGGAGAAATCGTTGTTTTTCCTTGCTGTTTTCAACTCTCCTCTCTTGTGGCTGCAATTGCAGCCTGAAGGAAGTTCCTCAGCTCAGTACTGCTAACCTCTTACCAACAGTTCCAAACAATTAAGAAATGCCCTAATTTACAGGGGGAAAAAGCCTCTGTTGCTGTGAGAATAATTAATTGCCGCTATGAAAAACTATATTTATTAATAAGGATACCTTCATGTATTAATTACCTGATTTTAGACCATTTATCTTTATTGGGATATGGAATATTTATACATGTAATAGAGACACACAGCACATAGAATGTCAGACATCATTGGTATGCTGGTTAGAAACTGGAGTACAGCATGGAAAAAGTAGGTTTTGTACACGAGCAAAAAAATCTCTCAATTTGTTTTTTCTCTTGGTTATGAAATGTTCATCACTGGATACAGAATTTTCTTAGGAGTGTATTGTGAAAATTGTTGGTGATTCTTCAACTCAATTTGTAGTCTACAGGAGGTGGAAAAGATTTCTAATGAGAGAGAAGTTTAGTTCCATTCAGAGAGAAACATTGAAAAGGGCTGTTCAAAGTTCTGGTAGCTGGAGTGTTATACCTGTAGGCATTTTTGTTAATGAAATATACTCATGTTGCATTCCTTCCATTTCCAGGGTAGCCTCTCAGAGAATCTCCTCTCAGAGATGCTGCTCTGCCAAATTCTTTGCTAGTCCTTACCATGAATCTGACTCTTCCTGTTGATCATCCTGCTCGGAGCTTTAATAGCAAGGCATATAGCCCAGCTGTGATCATCTAGAAGCTGCGCTGTTTCTTTTGAATTGGAAACCATCAATGTCACTTGAACTATTTCAGCTGAATTCAGTGATATTGAAGCGGATTCTAAATATCTAGCAAAGCATCTACCCCGAAGTTTTCTTCACTGAGATGTGTTGATATGGGCTGAATGCTTACTAAAGCATTAGGCAATAACACAGATAATCAGCAGGGAATAAGGGCAGATGCACAGGCAATTAGGATCAGTCCTATACATTTATTAATGTAATTTGCAGATTGTACCAATTTGTGAGAAATAGAAATACAAGTGAGAAAAAAAAAGTTAAACTACAACTGGTTCCCAGAGAAAATTACTACTAATAAAGGCCTCAGGGGAAAATATACAGGCAGAAAATATATCAAGGATTTTACTTAAAATATAAGTACATAAACAGAGAAATAGTTCAGGTAGTAAAAGCTCAGATGAAGCCCAGGATACTGCCTTTTAAAGAACAGGAGGTAACAGTGAGATCTAGAGGTGACACTGAACAGCAAATGAGACATGACTTTACCTCTCATTTAGATATTATGTGATATAGCAATAAAAGAGATGAGAACTACCTTTAGGCTATCTGAAGATATGAGGGAGAAGTAAGAGTCCCTCTCCCTGTATGACAAGCCAGGATTTATTTCATTGAGATCTGAGCATCTTGTTATGAAAAAAAACCCAACCCGTTATCAGAATGTGATTGGAAGAGAAAGAGAGAAAAACCAGCAAAAATAGTGAACAAGGGGAACTGAGCATACCAAGCTTGACTGAATCATAATTAAATGAATTTCATAACAATCTTTATTGGAAAGGGTTAAGTACTGGGAAGGAATGTGATGAGAAGTAATGACATGAAATTAAAGAAAGAAAAATTAGATGTAGTATTATGAATAATTTGAACTGAACAGACTGAGCAATTGTGGGTAAAAGAGAGATTTTGGCCAAAGACACCAGGGAAAACCCTCATTTTTACACATTTTTAATGTCCACAGAACAGACGGAGTCAGGCTTTTAATGTCTCACTTAAAAGATGCATGCAGATGGTGTTTTTTCATGCATTTGAAAAATGAATTTCTACATTTTGATTATGTTGTCATTAGCAGTAGCCTTACTCGGTAATTAGAAAGCTGATTCCTAGCACGTGTGAGAGAGAGATATATTGAGAAAGGAGGATGTTATCTCTTTGTTTCTACAGGGATATAATTAAATGCATTCAACAACATCATCAAAGCAGTAGAAGAAATTCAAACAATAACTATACTAACTGTAAACGGCTTATTGTTTGGTGAAAACCAGCTGATCTTCATCAGAAAAGGCCACATTTTTTGCCAGTACTCACTCTGGCCAAGAAAGAAGATTAAATTCCATGAGAAAAGCTTTTTCCCTGTAGACAATAGAGTCTTTCCTAGGTAAGTGACTTTGAATTAATATCGATTAAGAAATAAAGTTGTATGTAGCAGAGTAGTCCAAGAGAGTTTTTCTTTCATACCTAGGTAACTTTTTAAAACATGCCAAATATTATGAAACCTGCTGCATGGCATCAGAGGAGAAAGCAAGAGCAAGAATATTTCCTTGCTGGAAAGGAGGTGATGCTTCAGGAATGGTGCGTTCAAGCATCAGGTAGGAATGAGGCCTGCTTGCTGCCCACTTTTTCCACTGAGCAACATTTCTGCATCTCAGAAAAAAAACCCACCCAAAACCAAACAAAAAAACCAGAAAGCAAACCCAGCCCCAAACTCCTAGGCACTCTTGGAAAGTGAAACAATGCGTTTCTCTCCATGACACATTTGTTCCAAGCCACAGACTGTGCATGCATCATTTTTATCGTCATTCTTAGCTTTAGGACTGCATGTGTTTTACAGTAGGTGAGTATCTGTATCTTTTACAGCAGGTGTTATATATGCAGTTATGCTGTTAAATGTTTCATATGTACCACAACACGTACAGGGCTTTATCCACCAAGTTCCATTCATCCAGGGGAGCTCCTGTTTTGAGAGACTGCAGTGCCATGCCCCTGCTTATACCCTGCCATTATTCATAGTGCCTGGAGGATGAGTCTCCAGGCAAGATACCAAGCATGCCTGCAGAGACTGTTGCTATAAACAAGAAATCATCGAAGCATGCAGATCTGTCTTTGCTATCTCTTCCTGAATCACTGTGGTCCTTTCCATACATCCTCATTGCTTTCTAGTTATTTTCCCTTCAATATATGAAAGAGCTGCTGACAAAGATCTCTGTACTTTGTGCCCTAACCTTTTTACCTCTCAATTCACCAAATCCCTTTAGTAGTTTTTCAGTCTTTTTCACCAAATTCAAAAACCTGTCTTCACCATTGTCTAGTCTCTGTAACATGATCCATACATCTCTCCTAATTTGCTTGAAAATTCTGTTTCTTTCCTTTCACCCTGCTCTTCTCTGCATCTGCTTTTTTCCACTTTTAGTTTCAGACTTTCTTTCTCATCAAACCCCATTTTTTTGTACTGATCAATGGGACACCATCTCTTCCCCTAAAAGTCTACCCTTTAATTGATCCCTTGTGTAGTTAACTGAGAGTTTTCTATACTTCTCCAGTTACAGCCATTTGTATTGTGGGCTCCTTACAAATCCCATTCTCTGGGGAAAGAACTGGCTTTTCCTCTAGTTCTGGCTTTAATACTGATTTGGCTATGACTTACTTAGGGGAGAAGGTCTTTGGCAGGCTGAAGTTTAGCCACAGAGAGAAAAAAGGATTGGACTGTGCTGAAAGATAAACAGAATGGTGGAATTTCCCAGCACTTTTTGTGGGCTGCTAGTTGGACCAAGAGCTAAAGGTTTGAAGTAAATCAAATAATATTGTCCAGTCACCAAGACTGTGTGCATCAGCCAGACTCACATCGGCTCCCCTTTTGAAAAGCCTCAAGTAATTGTGCTGGAGAAGAGCTTTGGTTTAGCTTGAACTTTTAACGCAGCGGGTTTTGGAGGTAGAAGTCATCTTCTATAAAATTGGCTGATTGCGTTCCTTCGCTTAGGAAATCAATGGTATTTTAAAAGTAAACTGTGCTGAACATAGGTGTTGCAGCATGAAATCTCTTTTTTTCACTCGAGTTGCCACAGCAACATAAAATTTCCTTTCCCCCACATTAGCTTCCCTAAAATGTACTTCACAAATTGTCTGTAGAAAAAAAAGCCTTGCATCATGCTGACAAATTGTGCTGTTTGTGCTCTTAGTATTTGGTTTTCTGTGGAGTTAGGATTATTAGAGCAAAGCTACCTGATGTGCAGAGAATGCAGCTTTAACAAATTCAACCTTAAATAAAGGGATGGAAATGAAAAGCCCAAGCTCAGTTAGTTACTGTCTCTAGACCAGCTGGGGGCCCAGCAAAGCCTCTGAATAGTCTGGTGGTGCTCCTTACGGTCCAGTGTAGCCACGGGTTAGACAGCCTACCTGTTCCCAGCTTTCACAAGACAAGCAATGGCCTATTGAATATATTATTAGGGAATATACAGTTGCTTTAAGAAGGGTTTTTTTCACGCTTTTCTCTCACACCTTTGCAAGAGCAGTAGCAGTTCCAGCAGGCTTTGAATTAAGTATTGATTGCATGTACATTATCCTATAAGAGAAAAAATATTTTGAATTATTCAGGGGAAAATGAATTTGTCGTAGACATCCTTTGTGGAAGGAGTTATTAGCCTTAGAGTAATTGTTAGAATAGATTTAATTGGTAAGGTTTCAGAGTAGATTTATAAGAGAAATAGTGCCAATTTGTTGACCAAAAAATAATAATCCATGTCTGTCAATAGTGTCACATTTACCAACACTAATCTTTCTGGTGCCCCTAGTTGTGGAGGGGGATACTGAAAGGTGAGAGTGATTCTGCATCTTGCCAACTGATGTGTGTGGATTTAGCAGTGATAGCAGTGCTCCACAGCGCCGGGGTTTAAATGCAATCACATATGCCCATGCACTTCAAAAGGGCAATGATTTTTCAGTATTTAAATGGGAGTGTGACCTGTGCTGACTGTCGGGCCTCAGTGAACTTTTCTGCACACCCCTTTTTGAGAAAGTGTTTCGGTAAGGAGCTCTTTCACATTTTATGGGGTTTCGAGGGAATGCCAGTGTGGGTATACAGAAAAGCAGGTGACCAAGGGGAGTGTCTGTGAAAGTAGCTATCTTCATCTGGGAGAAGCTTGTGATAGTTTGTGGTCATGTCTGGTTTCGAACCACAACATTTTTAAATAAAACCTAGCTTAGCTTTGAAAAGGTAGATCTGCTGACTTGGAACAATAACAAAAACCACAGAAAACCCTAGTCACCTCTGTAGAAAACTTGGTAAATAAAATTGACCTTCCCCACTGCTGCTGTCATTTCTACTTACCTTCTTACCATGCTGTACATCGGTATCTCTAGTACAAGGAAGGACAGGGGAGGAAAGGTTGATTTTATTCTCTGGTGATAAATAGAACACTTAATAGATGACAAATTGGAGAATATTGAATCTCTAGAGACCTAATCAAACATGAATCAAGTCAGCCCCCAGTAAGCAAGGGACAAAATGCCAGCTGGTCTGTGGCCTTTCTCTTCCAGCTGGTATTTTATCCTTTGTAATGGATTGTGACCAGTTTTAATGCGGCTAATACTTGCACTTATATAAATAAAAATACCTCTCCACAAGGCCAAACCATGGGTTTTAGAGTAATAAATGCTATTCTTTGTGTATATGTACTATAACATTGAGTAGAAGTGGAGTTGATAAGCGTTTAGCTTCCCTGAAGAACTAAAGAGAGAATTGCAGCACTGGTCTTATATCTGAATTTCTGTGGGAACTGTATGCCTGTACCATAATAAGTTAATTTTGATGGCATCCAGCATGGAAGCAAGATTCTATAGTTGGGAGAAAAAAAGAAATCTATTAAGCAACTATTTCCTATCTTCTTTTCTCAAGGGAAATAATTTTCAAGACTTTTGATTTTCATATAGCCTTACTGTATCATTTTGGCTTAGCTAAGTTATCGAAAAAGGGATGTAATGTTGGATAATCTGTCTTGTGTGGTAAAACCCCGCTAAGTGCATGCACACACACTTGCATATATGCATATCCAATCTTTCAGTATAACACTGGCTTAACAATGCTTTTCTCTTGGGATTTTATTCTGATTTATGAAAATGAATGTGTTACATGTGTAACATCTGTAAGGGAATAAAACCTACCATTTATTGTGAAAGCAGATAAACAGTCCTATGGAGAAAAAGGCTGATGTTGTGCCAGTTTCAAGCACAATAGAAACGAAGAAAGCTTTTCTTTAAAATCTGTTGGAAAAAGCCAGTGTCAGCCCTTAGCAAGACGTTTTCCTTGTTCTTTTCATCACTGACAGACTTATAGTTAGCTTCTCTAAGAAGCATTAGATTTTTGATGAAATCTTTCCAGCTTTTCATTTTTACACCACGGTAAATGATTTTAGAACAGCTTTTTTACATATAACTGTACAGTTATCTGCTCTGTTCTAAAAATATTGCAAATCTGAGGTACTGATTTTGCATTCCCAGAAACTGTCTCTAAGCCACAGAGAACCTCACAGAAGTTAATAGGTTTGACCTAGAATTTCAGGAGCCAAGAGTGGAAAATGAATATCATTAGAAAGTCTTGAAAAACACATATCTCATTTCAGAACAATGAAAACATTTTTATTGTTTTGAAGCTGGCTAGAAAGGGAAAGAATTATGAATATATTCTAGTGGTTTTAGGGACATTTTGCATTTTTTCAACATTTAAAACTGTTTTTGTCTTTTAATGAGAAATAAGTTCCCAAATGCACTTACCAAAAAAGCTTTACACGTGACCATTCAAACAGATCTCTTACTAACAACCCTCCATCTTCCATCTGAAGGCGGACTCTCTCACTGATTATTTCTTAAGTGCTAATAATGTGATTTGCAATGCTCACCACAGATGGGATGCAAGGTGAAATCCTGGCCCCTTTCAAATCAATATCAGAGAATTCCACTGGTATATCAAGGTGGTATAAACAGAAAAGCTCTTATAAGTGGCAATGCTAGTCCTTATAGAAGACCAAATCAAATTAAGTGTTTTTACATCTATTGAAAATACACACCGAAGATCACTTGGTGCTTTGACAAATGCTAGTTTGTTTTTTCGGAGGCTGCATCTGGGGTCACTGGATCCAGTCCTTCTGTCCAACACCACAAAAGACACACTTCTTGTAGATGCCCTCCTCAGAGGCGAAAGTAAATAAATTGAACTCAAAGAGAGAATGCTAGATAAAACACTAATGCTGCTACTAAACCGTGCCCTCAAAATAAAAATAATTTTTATATAGTAGGAAAATAACTTCTGACGTGTGATGTCCATAGGGCAAATATATTAACTTCTGACAGTGCAGCATGTGGCACTTTCGCAGGTGTTTCGAATGTACAGCTTAATGTGCCAAAGTGACTGTTGGCAGCATCTTGGAGGGGAAGCTAAAAAAAGAAATGCAGGAAGTTGTCTAAGTAGTCCCTGGCTTATTACAATATTCTTTAGGACCGTATTAAAGTGATGCAATGATATGCGATTGGACAGAGTTTCTTGTTGTCTGATGTCATCTAAAAATTTCTCAGGGGAAAAAAGAGGCTGAGTGAGATGGCGAGACAGAGACAGAGCACCATGTGTTTTTACAACCCGGCATGCATTATACATGAGTAAAATAGCAGCCGCTCAGCTGCAATCATGGTAGGCATGACTGCTTCTCTTATAAACTCATATTTCATTTATTCATCGCGTCTTTCATTCCGAGACCCTGAGCCTCCACGCATTTCTCTTCAAGTATAACTATGCACCTGAATAGTTATGGTGACTTCAGTAGGGATTACTCACATGAAGAAGTTTAAGCATGAGAACGGAGTGTTTACAGGACGGAGGCCAAAATCTGTAGACAGCTGAGCTGGAGAAATTGGCAACTGGATAGCAATGTAAACATCCAAATGCAGAATCAGAAATGCAGACTGCGGCATTCCTTTCTATATCCCTTTGGCAATTCCTGACTTCCTTTGCTTTTTTTATGCTGTAAACTGAATACTGGATGAAATTTTTGGTCCTGATTCATGGTCAGGGGATGAAATACACCCAATGTTTGCTGTGACACTTTAATGAATTCTGGTTCTTTTTTTCTCTAGATAAATTGTGTATCTATTGAAAAAATATACTTACATTAAAAACATACAAGAAGCCCAGCATATCACACTGTACAACTCACCTGACAACCAGCTGACCAGACTGGCTGTATGGGCCACTGGGGTCGCTTTCACTTCCCCCTGTTCATTCACATTAACAAATAATAATTACATTAGCAAGATTGTTTTACCCCTAAGTTATGAGATAACTGTCCATTAAAGAGAGATGCAATATTTCTTCATGCTTTTATTAAATCTTGAAGCCTCCAACACTGTTAAGCAAACTACAGGTGCTCAGTGAGCAGTGCTTGAAAAGCTGGAATTTCCTCCATTGCACTACAGTTCTGTTTTGTTTTGATTGGTCCCCCCCCATATCAGAAGAGTAGAAACCTCTGAAAGCACCAGAATTTTACATTGTTTCAGTCCTCTTAATTGCTGGAACATGCCTTTGGTTTCAGATCAATTGCTATAAGGAGTAAATGTCACAAGAAAATTGATATACATGACAATTTATTTCCTTAGACATCTGTAAAATACTACACGCTTTGCAGATTGAGATGTAACATTTGGCTCACATTAGGAGTGGAAAGCCAAGGTGTAACAAGCATTGGTTCAGTTGTTCAATAATCATTTTTTCCATGCAATGAATCTTCCTTATCTTTCATTAACTGCCAATCAGGCCCTCGAGCTGCCATATGCCAAAATATATTCTTGGTTATTAACATTAAAGCTACTATTAAAACTCAGACAGAGACATGAAGGAAAAATGCCCTTTCCCAGAAAAATGCATTTTTGCTTCTTCCTGCTGGAAAACCTATTTGAGAAAGCATACTCCAATTTCAAAGATTTGTGAAGTGCTGTGAGAATGATCATGGTAAAGCTCAGTAACCACAAGGCTGCTACACACGCTGTTGAGCAGTAAGAGCTGCTTGTGCTTATCCTACAGAAGCAGCTGGGAGTTTGGCACATTATGTATATCTCTGAATCTGTTCACTGCTCCTGAAGAGGTGCTTATTTAACATAATTTGATAGGACTTAGTGCTAAAGAAAGGTTTACTGTCTAATTGTTTTCCAATAAAGTTTGAGTGGTTTTAACTTTTTCAAACCGCTTCCCTTATTGGTGAAGGAAGAGGATTCTGCATTCAAAGAAAAAGAAGCAGATCATGTAAGAAGGCATGACTGTTTCCCTTGACTCCTATTTCCTGCAGACATTTCTCTCTCGCCCATATCAGATATACATAGGGCAACGAAACTGGTGAGGGGTCTGGAGAGTAAGCCTTATGAGGAGGCTGAGGGAGCTGGGGTTGTTCAGCCTGGAGAAGAGGAGGCTGAGGGGAGACCTTATCGCTCTCTACAACTACCTGAAAGGAGGTGGTAGAGAGGTGGGGGTTGGTCTCTTCCCCGAGTCACAGGGACGAGAGGAAATGGCTTCAAGTTGTGCCAGGGGAGGTTCAGATTGGATATCAGAAAAAATTTTTGCACAGAAAGGGTTATTAAGCATTGGAAGGGGCTGCCCAGGGAAGTGGTTGAGGCATCAACCCTGGAGGTGTTTAGAAGATGGGTTGCCAGAGTGCTCAGTGATGTGGTTTAGTGATGGGTTGTTGTTTTCTACCAGAGTTAGGTTGATGGCTGGACTAGACAATCTCAAAGGTCACTTCCAACCTAGACAATTCTATGATTCTATGTTATTAGCACTAACACTCAGGTCTGGAGCTCCTGAGATATTTGACCTGCAGCATCCCTTAGAGGGGGGGATGCCAGAAGCATGATGCAATGAGACTCTAATAAATGTGTGGACGGTTCCTGGTATCTACTGAAGAGCCTTCATTTCCTTCATGTCCTGCTCTGTAAACAAGCTTTGCAAGGCTGCTGAAGGTAGGACAGATTTCTTCTGTCTGAAAGGCATGAAGGGTTAAGACTAAATCCAATGGAAAAGTCCAGATTCACAGTGCAGCAAAGGAAACCTCAGTAGAAGTAATGCTTGGGGCAATGACACAAGATAAAATTAAAGTTGAATTTTCTTCTGGCCAGTTTTGTTTCTCCAAGGTATAAACATTAAAATTAGCATTCCTGTGACTCTGTGGGAGGAAACACTGATAAATTTATTGGAAAACCAAGTTCTGTTTTATCACTGTATTACATTAACCAGTTCCATTTTTTGGAACACAGGAAGAGGGATGCAAAAATAAGTTAGTGGTGATGCTGGTTCTGTTATTTGTTGTGAATACTGAGTTACAAAGAGGAGGGGCAGAGACAGAAACTTACATTTGGGTGTCCTCTTCATGCTGATTTTCCTGTTAACAAACTGCCTCATTCATCAGAGGTCTCTGGTGAAAGTAGGAAGGGAAAAATCATTAAACACACACAAGAGAAGACCAGAATCAATGACAGCACACAAGAAGAAAATGATTACTGACCCTTTTTATGCCTGAAGTTTCTAGCTTCCTTTCACTTAAGGAAATTTGGACCAAAATCCTGTTGTTTGAATGTTGCATACAGTTTCATAGAGCTCCTGCACCCCCTCTGTTTCCTTTGTGTTAGGCCTTTGAAAACTGGGAGAATTGAGAGACACACAACACTTTAGAAAGGCTTGGAAAGTTTTAAAGTCTGCCTTTATAGGCTTTCTCGAAGTGAGTTATTTCCACAACGTGGCTTTTTGGGGAATGAAGAGCATACATAGCACTGCCTTGTGCATTAGCAGTTATTTTAAATGCCAAGACCAAAGTTCAGCTTCTGAAGGTCTTTACCAGGCAGCTGATTAGTCTTATTAAAAAGCTGAGTGGGAAGCAGAGACCTGTATTTCCTTCTGCAGTGTAGATGTGACTGATAGAGGAGATGGTTATGCTGAGATTACCAAAATGCTTTTAGTTTGGAATATGAGTTTTAGTAGGTAAATAAGTAGGAAATGACTCAAAATTACTGGTTTCTGAACTGCGAGGCTTCAGTAGAGGTAAATGATGGGATTCGTGCTGCCAGACATTAAATACCTGCAATATAGATATCATCATCTGAGCTAATCTGCCTCATATATCTTTCATGTCAGCTGAGAGAAAGAGGCTTTCTCAGGGCTTGGCATCTATGTTACCATGAGGTAAATTGGAGTATCTGCTTCTCTCCCCCGATTATTGAAATAGCTTAGGTTAACTAGTTCAGTCAATGCCACAGAAATCTTTTTTTCCCAAACAGATACTGCCTGAGGTATCAATAATAAAAGCAGCTTTAGATTTTGAAAGCAAAAAGTGACAAATTCATGACCAAGAAATGACTGATAAAAAAAGACTCAACTGTATTCAGCAGGCATGAACCAACAATCCAAACTATACTTTTAAACAGGAGCAAATATTACAAGCAAGGATAAGGTAAGCAGCTTTAATAACTATAAATGGGTTCATTAAAGAGAAAAGGTGAAGCTGGTTCTGAATGAAATGTTAAATAGTTTTAAAAATGGAAAGTAAAACTCACAAAAAGATTCCAAATGACACGTGGTTTTGGAAGATTCAGGAAAAAAAAAAGGTTTGTGTTGTATGACAATGTTTGTTTAAAGTAAAAAAAGAACTTTCTTAATGAATTCACAGGGGTAAAATAGTAGATCCACATTCAAGCTGTGTTAAAAAGAGCATTTCCCAAAAGTTGAAAAAACTCAAGTATTTTTTAGCTATGAGAAGAAAACTTGGAGATTTTAAAACAAAAAAAGCAGTAAGAAAAGCTACAAGAAATCTTCACAGACCCTAGTTTAACTTCACCAAATAAGTCAAAGTGGAAGAGGTGACTCACTTCCTCACTTTTTTTTTTCATAATCTCATATTTTTTGGGGGGACTCTTGCCGTGTCTATGCAGGTTACTGCGCTGTCAACACCCAACTGGTGTTGTTCATGAGAATGGTGGCTGTACAGAACAGCTCAGTCACTGCGAGGCGTGAAGCAGACTTTGGAGTTGGGAGGCTTCCGACATGATGGGTGCTCAGAGGCATCCATCCCAGCGCATCACCGCTGCGTATAGCATGGCACCAGATACAGCTTTTCTTGTTTTGACACTTATGCCAAAGGAGAATATGTAGGTGTCCGTACATCACCCCTCAAGGGGGAATTCGCATGCGTTCAACAGACGATGGAGTAGGAAGCAGGCGCTGCCTTTATGTACAGGCATACATTAAGGCGTGCTTTCCGGAGTGGTGTCAGGGACTCACTTGTTGTGCGTCTGTCTTAAGAATTTATAGAGGGCTGCAATTATAAGATTATCGAGTGCCTCTCAACCTTTAGTTGTCATAAACCCCATCTGGCAGATGACAAATGGGGGAACGGCAGGATAACCGTCTTGCCCAAGATCACAGCAGTTTGTGGTGAGCAAAGCAATTCTGCTTGCCTGTCCTGAACACCAGGCACCACTGTAGCCTTCTCCCTGGGACCCAGCTTCTTGTCCTTTAAGGGTTTTTGTAATACAACACAGAACAATATGTACAATAATAAATGTTTGGAGTTGTACTATTATTAAAAAAAGCCTAAAAAAGGAATGAAAACACTGTCAGCTGAGAAGACTGTAATTTCTCGGCAAGGAAAAGGGTTAGTTTAAAATGCAGCAAATCTTGCACGTAGCCACATGTGCGTGCAGTTCCTCTGCAAAAGGGGAAAAGATTTTTCAGTCAATCCTCCATGCCATTATGCTCCATCGGAAATACAAAGGCTCGCTTATGTGCCTGTTCAGTCGTGCGCTCTCTTTAGGGAAAGAGTGTGCTCTTCAGTACAGAATAAAAGTCAAAAGTATCTCAGGGGAATCATATGAATAATGATAATAAATGAATAGCAATAAATCAATGGCAATACAGTCATATTAACAGAATATAAATCACAGTGTAGCAAATGAAATTACTGTCACATGGATTATTCAGTGATTAGTTGTGAGAAGCACAGATTTTTGAAGTGTTGCCTGTCTTGTGGGCTAGTTGTGAACAGCAGAAAATGTTTAGCTTTGTGAGATATGTTCAACATGATGCCACCATTCAGTCACCTCCAGATGTAAGGTGATGTAACAGAAATCCAAAGCTTCAGTTTAATTTAAGGAGTCATAAATTGGAGTGTCTGGGGAAAAAAAACCAGTGAATTTGCAAAGGAACAGAGAGTGTTAATTTGTAGATTCATTACCTGGGTGGAATACATGCTGTAATATGTGCAGTAATTATCCTTGTCATCTTAAGAAATTTGACCAAAAGTGAATCCACATCATAAAGGTTGAACTTCATTTAAATTGACACCAGTTCCAAGCAATATTGAACTTATTTTCCCCAATATATAGTAAGGCAAAAGGGCAAGAGAAAGCTTCATTTTATGTAATGGGAATATGCGGTTATGCTTAACTGACTTCACTTATTATGTTGACAGTCTTGGTGAAAGTGAGGAATCTTAATAAATGGGGTTTGTGTAGACCTTTAGGGCCAAATTCTGCAGCCATTTAGGCTATTTCATATTCGTAGAATTGGATAGGGTTGCATCAAGGTAATTGAAAGACAACGTGGCCCTAGGTATTTAAGCTGTGATGCAAAGTATATTCAGCAAGAACTAAGGATAACTTTTTCTCCTTAATTCCCAAAACAATAAAGTTTTCTATTATAGAAGCTAGCCTCAGTTCTTTAGCTGCTGAACTTTAACATGTTGGATAGTACATGTTAAATATTTCAAGTACTTAAATATCTTTGTATTTAAACTTAGTATTTTTCATAACTGCCATTTGCCAGGGCATCATCATCAGAAAACTGTGTTTATGGTTGAGATAAAAGATGACTTCAAAGGTGTGTAATTAGTTTAGGTTGCCTGCAAATGAGGAAGGTACAAAGCATGGAGGGAATTTCACACAATGCAACAATCATCACCAGAAAGAAAGAAAAAAAAAAAGAAAGAAAAAAGGTCTAAACCACCAAGTAGGTGCATCTTGAAACATAAGAAAAGCACCCTTAATGAATGCAGCCCAGATGCTTCTGGCCCTCTCACTCCACCACCTCTAGGCATGAGATTGAAATGGTAGGTATTCACACGTTCTCATATATACACATATGAACACACACACACAAAGACAGGTGCATGCAGAATTTTGAACATTACTTAAACATTAATTTTACTTCAGGTAAGTAAAGGCAGTGGTCCTGAGAAGCTTACGACAGGTGAATTAAGAAAATAATATCACTTCTCTGTACAACGACACCTATTCAGGCTGTGAGATTAGTGTGATGCAGTTTCTAATCTTGTCTTCCAAAATACAGAACAAATTTAAATATCAAACTTTTCTCCATATGGTCCTGAAATAAGTGAATAAATTATTGTGCAAGGATGGGCTGAAATTGGTCTATTTGACTACTGTTTTTTTCTTTTTTTCATTTAATTTTAACTTAAACGGAGAAAGAAGACACTAATAAAAAAGAGGGTTTTGGAGAACGGCTGTCCTTTCCTTTGGGAATCATATCTTAGATTAATGCCAAGATCAGATTGTATTTCATTAATCATCTGAAAAATGGTCTTTGCAGTTATAGGAGGATGAATAGTGGCAATAACTGAGAATAACAAGTTTTAAAAAGTATGGTAGTTGGAAATATTAATTGACTCTGTGTGATCACTTTTAAGAGCTCGTTCAAACAGTGTCTCTGCTGAAGTGCATACATGCAACAAATTCTTCAATGCTGCTTGAACATCCTGCCATCTGATACAAAATAATTAGAAATCAATGCGGGAGTTGGACAAAAACTCTGAAGAACTTGGAAAGCAAAGAATGTGTTGTGGGTGTTTTTGTTGTTGTTGCCCCCCCCTCATCAGTGATTTATTTGATTTTATTTGGGCCAAAGTATTTTAACCAAGATGAACCAACCCCACTAATGGTAGCACCATCCAACTCTGCAGCTGAAGACAGCATGGGCTCTCTAACAACACACAGTTATGTTCCACTTTACAATTTCAGTCCTCCTCTGAATGGCACCATTCCCTCTAATCTTATGCTCTGCTTTTGTTATGATTCCCTAATATAGCTTATACTCACAGGAGCCCTTAACAATTTGCCCAAGGTCAGTCAACAAGTCAATTGAAGAGGTGGAAAAATCAGTGCTTTTGATTTCCTTTCCCCTTCTTCCACCGACTATTGGACTACCATAAAACACAGACCATTTCAGGATTTTTGCGGGGGAAGAGAAACATGACAGCTTCCTTTTCAAGCATCAGCAAATACTTTAAAGAATTGGTTTCTCTAGCAACAGGAACAGAAGAAAAAAAGAAGCTATCATAAGTTTTTTTCCCACCTACTCATTTTTTTAATGTGGTGAAGCAGATGGCTTGGATAATGCAGGTACTAGAGATTCTGATTTATTGACTGTGGACAGAAATATAAATACAGAAGCGTATGCACTCTGCTGTACTCAGTAACACAGTAAGACTTAATGACTTCAGAGTTCATACTTCTTTTAAGTTCTATGCATCTGTTTCGACAAACACCATTATTTATTGCTAGGGAAACACTGATGGCAGAGAGCGTGTGGAAACCAAATGCTGGCCAGCCAAATACTTCCCATATCCTCTACCTTTCCTGACAGAGGTGCTGGCACCATGAAGTCCCAATTTACATCTTTGACAGTCACACAGTGAGTGTCCAAAATATGTTCTGTGAAGGTGGTGTAAATTGGTCAATACAGCAGATATATAATGTCAGAGGACGTAACCTTTTGCCTTTGCCAAGAAAATTAAATATGGCTTAGTGATCTCTACTTAGTGATGATAGGAGGGAGATTATTCTTTTTATGACTGCACTTGGTCCATGGCTAAAAGGGGGAAGTACTCTCTATATTTCTTCTCCTGTCACAACTTTGAGTGTTATGTTGGCAGAAACCAAAAAGATGCTCTTTAATAAAATGCTGAGGACCACATGCCCCTTTTCTGCTGAAGCTGCTGACACTGATAGACTATAGTCTTGTCTGCTCTACAGTAACAGTCAGTGCTTCCAAATTGCAGGAATAGCTTCAGCATTATGTGGTTGGTTTAGACTTGATGCACTTGGTACTTTGGAAAAACGTATGCAGGATCTGGTCTGTTCTCAGGGTTCAGTTTCTGTGGTTTATGGTTCATATGTTTGCAAGCTAATAACACTAACTCTGTTATCAGGCAAATTTTAATAGCAGCAGTGCCACCAGTCTTGCTGCAGCAGACCTACTGGGAGAACAGTAGCTGTGAGGAAGAGGACATAAAGGAACATAAAGCCATTTTTTCTGGCTCAGTTTCAGCCAGGGCAGTAACCTTTCCAGGCTTTCCAGACTTCACCTTGGTTATTATGAGAGGATTCTGCCCTGCAGAGGCTGGGCAGCTGGTCATGGCTGGTCACAGCAGGTGCTTTGTTATGAAGCTGTGTGAAGCTTCCACAGACCTGCTGAGTCTTCAGCGTAGCCCATAGTGGGCAGAAGTGTGTGGACACTGTCACATGCAAGTCATCAGCCAGAACCTATTTTAATATGAATAAGTGGGTTATTTGAGCCATTGAGATCATAGATGTACCTTTTCAACCTTTTGCTGTCCTCAGAAGGCTGTGGAAGACTGTGTGGTGGAGCTTTCCCCTTTGCCTTTGCCAGGCAGCGCAGCCCATCCCATGCTCATTGGCTCTTCTAAGAAAAGGCTGCTCAATTTATAGACAGAAAGGGGTACTTTTCTGGTTTGTTCCTATGTCCAGTTCACTACCCTGATAGAATTGATGGTCAGTACTGTAGGAACTTGCAACCTTTTTCTGCCTCATGAAAAATACTGATTTTGTTCCAGAGTGACCATAATGAACACAAAAGGACTTTTATCATGGGATTTCAGGGAAAAAAAAAAAAAAAGAAGGATATAGTCTCTTGACTGATGAAGACTGTCACTGAACAATTGGATAGAAAAAAGTGAAGTCTTCAACTAACGTCAGAGCAGCTGCAGAACAACTGCAGTGGGTGATTGGGGAGATCGAAGGGCAGATGATGATGTTCTGCAGCAAGGGTAGAGGCTGCCGAGCAGAGCGTGCCTCAGACTGTAACTGCCCCAGAAATTGAGAGGCCCTCCCAGTGGTCTGAAAAATGGTCCTTTTAGGGTCCTGAGAACAGCCAGTGATGATTAATGTATTTTTTAAATGTGTACTAATGGGAATTCAGGGAGGCTTCTGGGATGTAGATCCTCAAGAGCTAGGCTGGAGAGTAAGAAATGTAGAGGTGAACTTAGGAGAGGACTGAAGAAGGTTCCTTTTCACTTCCAGAGAAGCACTTCTGCTCCCAAATGACATATCTTCTGATGGGATGACAGCAGATGATCTTAAAATGTTTACTGTGACATTATTTGCAGTGTTTATTTTGTTTTATTTTATGTTTTGTGCAGCTTTCAATGCATTTTTAAAACAGAAAATATAAAAAAAATAACTTAATGAAATAGGCAATTATTTAACCATATAAAGTGCCTCTTCATGGAGTATATTTTACTTTTTAGTCTCAACATTTCCTGATGAATTTTAAGGACAGGGCTTCAACTCATATTGTTTATCACTAAAAATAATGAAGCTTAAAAATTGTTAAAGTCTTTTTCTGAAGTTCAGAAGTCCTGAAGTCCTTCTCTATGTCAAGTATGTCTAGGAGAACTTTTAGACAATATATTTCCACTCAGTAAAGCTGGTTATTTTTAAGCAAAAGTTCAAGCTCAGTGGTGTCATAAACTATGCATAAGAAAATGTTAGAAGCAAAATTAGGGCTAAAAGAAAGTTAAGATAACAGTGAAATAATTTCAAATTATTATTTCAAACTCCAGTGCTATTATTCTTGCCCTTTAGAGTATTTTATTAAAAATAGATGTAATTTTCTGCCTTAAAGTTTTCAGCTATATGATTTTAAAAAACTTAGAGTCTAATTATCCTTTAGAAAGCCTGAGAGGTACAATAACAGGACAGGAACACAGCAGGAGCAAGACAGCGTGAAGAAGGGCTCTCAGAAACCATTTGGATGGAAGGAGCTGTGCCTGCAATAGCGGAGACACAGAGGCACAAATCAAAGTTGGATTTTTTTTCAGTCCTCCCCTGCTTCTCTCTGTGCCCTGCTCCCTCCACTGTAATTTCAAGCTGCCACTCTTAAGGATACTGAGAACCCATAGAGATGATAAATGTTTTTTTCTGTGTTGCCTCATGTGCTTTTTGACACCATGATGCACTGTCCCTCAGTGCACTGCAGCAGTGTCTTACTGAGGGTCCTTGGTTTGAGTGGTGTGACGATACTCTCCGAGTCCCACAAGATGCGCCGGGTTAGTGCTCCCCACTCCCCTCGCCTTTCATTGCCGGGCACATACGGAGCGTGGGTGGCAGGGTAGCTCTCTGCTGAAATACTAGCACCCTCATGGGGCACTTTTACCTCAAATTCTGTTTTCTTTTATCCCTGCAGACACACACACAGTTCACAACTTTGAAGGCTGACAGTATCTTATAGTTCTGACTTACAAATATGATGTAACCTATTTATTTCCTAATGGCATTCAGAAGGCTTTTGTGTCCAGAAAAACGAATTAAAATAGCATGCCATGGCTGAATTCCTGTGCTTAGTAGTTGAAAAGATAACTGCATAATCTGCCACATATGTTAAGGTGGAATGCTTTGAAAGGCAGTTAATAAAATGCTATGACAGCTGTAGTGTTCAAAAAAAGGCAAAACGATAAGGGAGATAGTGGCCATACAAGCTGTGTCTGGCATTCATCATATTTAACATTCTTCCCTCCGTGGTCCAGCACAGTCATGTTTCCATGACAAGGTTTTCTAGCAGTAGTGTGTGTGCTGAGGGAGTCACGGGACTGAGTTTGAAGGCTTGCAAGGTGGGCTGGGGAGCTGTGAAAGTCTCAACAAGGGTGTTCAAACATAGACACTGGGTTGAGACAGGGTCCCTCTCTATGTGGGAGCAGGCATGAAACTCAAAAGTGGCAGCTCCTCAGATGCATTGATATCCAAAGTGCACTAAAAAAAGAAATAAATCTCAGTGATTGCTACAATAGAAAGTGCCATTTTTTCTTTATAAAATAAACACTGAGACTCTGATGAACAGAGTTCAGGTGAACAGTTCACCATTTCATACACTCCTCTGCAACCTGCTAGTGCTGGTATCCACAGAGCTGGGCACCCATGGTGCCTAGAGGCTGGGTATCCAAGGCTGTGGCTGGTCTTCCAGTCTGTCCTGGGCCTGCCTCAGTTATTGCGCTGCTTTCAGGTTTTACATCTTCATCTCTGTTGGCAGAGGTCCCAATTCCTTGAACTCCCACCAGCTTTTGGGGCTGAAGCTATGTCCAGTTCTCCTTACTGCTGTGGGACTAAATTCTGGTCAATGCTTTGCAATATTTACATATGATATAATACTTTATTGTGATCTTGGATTTTCCTGGAGAGGGCACATAAAGTAATTCTGTGCTGGTGTTATAAACTGGATTTGTTGTTTTGATGTCAAGCAGCTATTTCAGGAGTGATGGCTTTCAGAAATGGTTTTGTGGTAGCAGCGTATCCACAGGAATCCCTGAACCTTCATTTCCTCTCCTTGGGCAAAGAGAACCTTACCCTGCAGAAGACATCAGTAACCTGGTTGCAGTTTGCAGATGCTGAGTGCAGGAGTGGGAGATGATGCAGGGAGTGACAGCAGCTTTTGCCAGCACTTAGACTGGGACGAGTCCTTGGGATGGCACAGCAGCAGTGAAACAGCAGTGAAACAGTGAAACAGTCCCCTGGTAGGGGACAGCCAGGTAGGGGGTCTTCCCTTGCATTTAAGTCAGACAGAACACAACTACGCCAATACATCACGCTTGTAATGGAGAAATGGTATCCCCCATCCATGGGGGATTTAATTAAATCACACTGGAAATGGTGTAAACATTACATCTTGAGACTCAGGAAAATATTTGCCTAGTCTCTGAACTTATTGCTTGTGCACACAGAGTATTTAAAGAAAAGCAATAAATGGGGCCTGATTTTTAATACATAAATTAGTCTTGAAAAATTAGTCACAGAGTAAGCATGTACTCACACACACATATATATATACACATACATAAACACACACAAATTGCAGGAATAATTTCTCCTCTCTTGAGGAAATTGACTTAAGCTTTCAAACATAAACCCCCAAAATAGTGTATGCTAAATGGTTAAAAAAAGGACAAAAGCCACCTACTGCACAATGAGAGAAAAATTCTACAGCCTAATGTTTTTCCTCCTGTTCATTTCCTCGGCAAAGAAGTCTGTTAAATGTATGTGAAAATGTTATGTCAGATACTCTAAGAAAACAAACATAAAACTCCTTGTATAGAAATCATTTCCCAAGAGAGAGAAATCAACTTATCTTATAAGTAAGGCGTGTAAATCTAATATACCTGTTTGAATTAAAGCGATTTATTAAGATAGTAGTAGTTTACAGTTTTCAGAATAATGCTGGTTAATTGTGTTTTAAAGAGCTGTTTAAAAGTCCCCAAAAGGAGGAAACCACTTTAAGACATCTGTTTGAAAACTAATTGTTTCTATAAAATGTATCTTACATTAGCTGCAACTACATCTGTCATTGGCTTTTTTTAAAATTCATTTTTTAAAAAAAGTGTATATTTAATCTTTTCTCTTCCCCGCTGCAGCATGAAATGCCCACAAACAGCCTGGGGAATTGACTGACTAATTATTTAGTGAAAGCAGTAAAGTGGAAAGTGGAGTATGGATAGAATATTATCAAATTAACAGAGTGAGCAGCTTTAAAGATGGGACTATTTTTATTGAAGTGATATTACATTTGCTTTTCTTTATGAACTGCACAAAGTACAATATGTTCAGACAGAATGTCACTCTAAAGCAGACAATAGCCTTTTAATAATTCAGTCTCTATCAGAAGAACTCAAGATCAAACCTGACCCTATTTCTCAGATTACAGATGTATTTCATGGACTCTCTACATGCTTGTTAACCAATCACCCCTTTCTGCTTTCTGAAAAGAGGGTTTTACAGGAAAAGAATGGGAGGAGAGCACATAACAGACAATGTTAGAAATATTGTTTATTACACTTGAGATGTATTTTTTTAGCTTGGTCTCCTGATGAAATACGGCTGTAGCTGTGAAATCCACTAGATAAATTCAGCTGCATCTGAAATAGGAACAACAGGCTCCTACTAATTTTGTACATATTAAAAAATATAGAATCATAGAATCAGCCAGGCCGGAAGGGACCTCCAAAGGTCATCTAGTGCGACCTCCCCGCAGTTGCAGGGACACCCCCAACTACACCAGGTTGTCCAGGGCCTCATCCAGCCTCACCTTGAATATCTCCAGGGAAGGGCCCTCAACCACCTCCCTGGGCAACCTCTTCCAGTGTTCCACTACCCTAAAAAAAAGTAGAGAAAGTAGAGAAAAAGGAACAAATTTCAATGAGGAAAAGCAACCGTTTGGGTTCAAGAATAGTGCTTTCTGGCCAGTGAGCCAGTTGCCAAACAGTATGCTCATACTGGCTGGCCAGTCGGGACATACAGATCACGGCACGAGATGTGGCGTGGGCTGCCTCTCACTCCATCAGGGAGAAAGAGACAGAGAGGGTTGGAACAGTTACAAAGGTACTGGAGGAACCCATGTGGGGACGCAGAGCAGCACACACCAGTATTGGGGCTGCTGTTCGTAACACAATTTGCTTTTACTGCAAATTGTGCTTTAAGACGATGCCGTTATATGTTATATCTCCCACAGTATCTCTTCCACAGCAAGCACATACTGTGTGATTCATTGCACTACGCGTCTAAAGTTTAACCTTCTAATCAAGTTATCTACCTGAATCCTTTTATTTCAATGAAGAAGGATAGGGACTGTACTTCCATGGCGTCATTCATGATGTCTATCCAAGGGTGAAAGAAATTGCCTTCTGAAGAAATCATTCTGCATCCTGATGACAGAGGACATCTAACTGACTGGTTTAGACTTGACGCTTTTGGACTTTAGCTGACATAAGTGTGATATGAAACATTCTAGCTACTGATAAGCATCTTCTGTTCTCACTCAATATGGCTGGAAACAGAAGCTCCTTGCACTTGCAAGAAAGCAACCAGAGGACATTGACCTTCTGCAATCTTTCTGTAAAGAAGCTAAAAGCCTCCAAGATTTCTATTGAATAGTTACAAGGAAACATAATGATGACAGATCATCATGTTTGATTTCTGTGCTGGTTATACTGCCAGAAATTGCAGTGTGGGAGAGTAGTTAAATTAGGAGATTGGCTGGGAATTAAGCAGCCAGTCTTAATTCAAACGGAAGGAGGATTCTTTCCACATATTTTCCTGGTTTCCATAAGAAGGGCTGAACAGTGAGATGACAAAGTGTGCTGTTAATACAAAAGTATCAGCACAGTCACAGGATACTAGGCCAGTCAAATATAAAGGCAGTTCAGTGACTAACAAAAGGATAACAGCATGCAATGAAGTACATGTATACTCTACTGATAAGTGAAATGACAGATAAGATTTAATATCTGGAAGCATGAAAGAAAAATGTATAGATAATCTTTGAACAAACTCAGTAATAAGCCTTGCTTGTACCTGTATGGGGAGAGTTGACTAGAAGAATGATTTCTGGGCTTGGAAAAAGGCAACTGCAAAAGGAATATGACAGGGCATGAAGAGAGTTAGTAAGCAACAATTCACTTTTTCTCATCGAAGAAGAATTATAATGTCCCTGGAGACAGAAATAAAGAAATGCCTTTCCTGAGCAAGACTCATGAAGCTGTGCAACTCTTCCACAGCATCTGTGGAGGCCTAAAGTACAAATTAATGACAGCAGTTATTAAATCATAGAATCATAGAATGGTTAGAGTTGGAAAGGACCTTGAAGATCATCGTGTTCCAACCCCCCTGCCATGGGCAGGGACATCTCCCATTAGACCAGGTTGCTCAAAGCCCCATCCAGCCTGGCCTTAAACACCTCGAGGGATGGGGCATCCACAACTTCGCTGGCAACCTGTTCCAGTGCCTCACCACCCTCACAGGAAAGAATTATTTCCTAATATCCAATCTAAATCTCCCCTCTTCCAGTTTAAAACCATTACCCCTTGTCCTATCACTACACTTCCTGACAAAGAGTCCTCCTCCTGCTCTCCTGTAGCTCCCTTCAGATACTGGAAGACTGCTAGAAGGTCTCCCTGGAGTCTTCTCTTTTCCAGGCTGAACAGCCCCAGCTCGCTCAGTCTGTCTTCGTAGCAGAGGTGCTCTATCCCTCTAATCATCTTTGTGGCCCTCCACTGGACCCGTTCTAACAGTTCTATGTCCTTTCTCTGTTGAGGACTCCAGGGCTAGACACAGTACTCCAGGTGGGGTCTCACAAGTGCAGAAATAATAATAACAATAAAATAAATAACAATATAAGATGCTCAACGCAATTCCTTAAACACTGAGTGATGCAAGCTGGGAGGCTACATCCTGACCATCCTAGCCTTTCTTGCATGAAACAGGCTTTTCCCAGTTGCTCACTACTGCTTTCTGCCAGACACAGACCAGCAGACAAGGTAACACCGTGGGCTGATACAACATTTGTACGCTAATACAGCTGGAGAAATCATACAGAGAAGACATTGGCTACCCGGAACCATTCCAAGCAATCCTTCTGCAACTCACCAGATGCATGTCATCACTCTTCAACATTTATTATTATAACCTGTATCAGATTTTCCAGTCTGAGTACCCAAGTTACTGAAGGAGAATGCAGTATTGCCTGGGGAAGCAAACAAACAAACCTGAACATCTGAAAATCCACAGGATAAATAGATTCAGGAATGCTTTAGCTTTCACCTCTGCAAGCCAAGAAACCAATTTCTATGGATAATAAACTTAGTAGCAGAGTGGGTGTTTATATAAGCTCCAGGAACCTCTGTGAGTGGGAACGTATCCATGCAAATGTTAGAAGTGACAAATAATACAAAAATCTATTTTGCCTTTTAAATTTTCAGCTATTTAATCAATAGCTATTTTCATCTTTTTGTATTTGGCACTGAATTGTCAGATTCACTTTCCAGTACAAAATTATAATAGAAAGCCTTATGATCGATACGGTATTGTCTAAATTGTGAGATTGTTTTGTTACACCTAGGGATCACATTATGTTCCTATGTCCCTGTTATTAGATATCATATTGCTATCATTGCATCTTAAAATTTCTAAGCATGGTACAGTTTCTAATTTCTTTCCAGCTTTATATACTGTAGCCAGAATGGAATAACATGAAAGGGACGAAAGGATTGATCGAGCACATAAATGAGATTAGATTGGCTGTGTGCTATATAGTCTTTCACCTTCATGGCTTTTTCAAAAAAGAACCATTTCAGAAAAGAACTATAAACGAAGTACAACCAGCTTTTAATAGCCCTGGGGTATATAAAACTATTGAGGCAATCATAGACCCAAAGATGCCTAGATTACATGCTGGAGATTCCCAATTAACAGACAGGGGTGACTGTTCCTTCTCTCAAGAATAAAAACACATTGCAGGAGATGAGGTTGTTTTTTCTCTTACTGGGTCTTCTCCAGGTACCTGAGTGCGGGATGTCTATAGGGACTCTTAGCAGCTGGGAGGCTCTTAATCTTGCAGTCGGGTGGTTTTGTATGTATATTACATTGCAGGAAGAGGGATATAAATACAACTTGATACATTTCATGTGTATTCACAATGACAAGACGATGTGCATTTTTAGAGTGGCTGGGAGTGGCAAGTTTGGTTCCAATAATTATACCTGCACCTAGGAAGGAGAAGTTCTAATAATAGGGTAGAGTTTTTCATCCCTTTTGAAGAAAAATAGACAGCAGGATGACATAAAGCTTGTAAATTCTTGGGAAATATTTTTTGAATATTTTGTCCAAGAAGCAGTGACAGTGTAGCAGTAAACATATTCCTGCTGTGTAATATGAATTTCTGCCTGGGATCACTACAAATTTTCACAACTGACAGGTAAGGACTTGTTTTTCTTGGCATAGCTGAAATATGCAAGTTGCTTTACTGAAGAAGGTGTTACTTTACTCATCCAGTGAGTTTTAGAATATTTTCTGAATAATTTAGTTCTTAACAGCTCCATGAGTAGCAGTTGTGTGAGGACGTAACAGCCTTTCAGCTCTGTTGTTAGCACTGATGTGGTCAAAATGCAACAACCTGGCCCTGGAACTGAAGCACCCTCTGCCTTTTCTTAGGGAATTTTAAAATGTGCTGAGTAACATAGCTTTAATTGGGACTATGAGCACAAAATATAAATTTGGAACTCTTCAGACCCTCAAAAGCGAACCATGCCCATTCAGATGCCAGTCAATGACTAAGTCTCCCTCTAAGTCCCTCTAAGACTTTCAGAAGAGCTATTGCCATGTAGGCATTTGTGCAGCTTCTGAGATGCTTAGGCCACTCTGAGATAGGGTCTCTTAGCATAGTGGTAATATAGGTATTGACAGATAAATATTTGCAAGGGATATGGCAGCCTAGCTGGATTCTGGTCCCAGGATTTTACATTTTCTCCTGTCACTTAGCAGCAAGACTATGGCATGTGGGTCAGTGTTTTTTAAATTAGACTGCTAAAGCCGTAATCCAGCTTGGAAGTCCACATTGTGTTTCTGAGACACTTGGAAGGTTTTGAAAATTCTCAGTGCCTATTCTGTGATGAGCTGTAACCTGACCAAAGTATCTCATAAAACTGTAATATTATTCTTTAACGATGCTCACAAACTTCAATGCCTCTCTTCCCTGTACTTTAAATTCCTACCATTTTTATTGGATTTCAAAGTTTCTAATAAAAAAGCCCATTAGTAATAATGGTCCCTTGAAGCATTCAGCTTCGTATTTCACCCAGCTACAGTCTGGCATTGTTAGGGAGTTTGAGTGCTGCTGAGTAACAGTGCAAAGTGCATTTCTCAGCATCAAATGTCTGAGAGCATCTGATAGAGCTCACAAAAGAGGGAACAGGGATGAGTGAAATTGTTTTAATTCAATTACTCTTAGGGCCAGAATCAATACAAATATCCTTTTTGCCGAGACAACGAAGTAGAAAGAGTGACCCTGCCTCTCCCAAATCTTACTGCAATTTCGTCTCTTTCATTTTATCTGTTTGTGCAACTGTAAAAGTGAAATGTGTCATTTTTGACTGGAAGCATTAAGCCATGAAAGTATCTGACTTAAGGAAAAAGAAAAAAAAAAAGCATTTATGCTTCTTCAGACTTAAAGTAGAGATCTGGTTGGGCTGACTTTAAAGTTTGCAGCCTAGTCTAAAATACCTGTATGGACTTGGAAAGTTTGGAAATCTGCTGTCATCAAGAGAGAGAAAAGGGATTTAAAATACTAGGTAATTGTTTGATTGCAGGGCTCAGGGAGGAAATCTTAGCCCTGGTAAAGCCAGTGACTTCTGCAGGGTCAGGCCTTCAGCCCTTTGCACTCTTCGTGGGAAACATGCTCAGGGGCAGTTCTCTGGGGCTTTTCCCAGGCACTCACCTTTAAGCACCAGTATGAGCCCCTGCTCTGGGCTGGTTTCAGGCAAGTTCACTGATCTCACTAGGGAACGAAAAAACCCCTATGAATGCTCTGTTGAAGGAAACCACTAAATACTTTTATATATAAGCCCAGAATGCTGTGTACATTTTAAAATATTTTTTGGGGAAGGAAGGCTTTTTTTTTATCAATTAAAGGAAAATGCTCTCAGATTCCCCTCTCAAAGGATGTAAATCTACAGCTCTTCAGATCAACTGTTGCCTCTCGGCTGTACATGCCGTGTCATACTTCTGACAACAGTCATATCAACATTGTACGATATTGCTGTGACACATGGTAGAGCAATGTGTCAATAGGGGAGTCTGAGCAAACGTCTGTAGAAATATTTCATACTTTAAAGAGGTAAAAATTCCAGAAGGATGTAGAATAAACTCATTTACGTACAGAGAGCTTGGTGTTTAAATAAAGGGCTTCATCTGGGTAGATGAATTCAGCTGAGGTGAGTATTTATGTTTATGGTGTAAGAAGCAAGTGACATGTTTAGGATAAAAACCCATTTGAATTTTAAAGGATGAAGCAGTCTGGAGTGGGCAGTGTGCAGGCTGAGCCTTTCATGGAAGCACTGACTCCTCCTACCCCATCACTGACATTTAATTAAACCCCTAATGGCAGGGCTGCAATTAGTGCTAGGCTGGGGGATTGGAGCAGCCCAAACCCTTGTGGCTGGTCTAAGCTTGTTCATCTGAAAATCAATCCTGTAAATCCATGGCATTTTTTAGGTCTACAGATCAGCTCCATATTTGAGCCCTCAAATCAATTCCGATTTACTTATTCAAATATCATTGCTAACAATGTATATAACTTTGTTAGGGTTGATGTGGCTGGCAGGAAACAAACTGTTTAGATTAATGAGACAATTGAAATGGATAGATGCTCATTCAGGTACACATTGTCTGATGCTGGTCCCTGCTGCTTGTTGGTTTTTCAACTTTCCACTCAAATTGTGATGATACCAACAGCAATAGTTGTATAAATTAAATTAGTTTGCTCTCATCCTTTGTATATATGACACGCCATCCAGAGTGGCAAATAGTGTTTTCTTCTGTTTTTTTTTGGTGTTTTTGTTTATTTGTTTTGTTTGTTTGTGAGGTTTTGGTGTTAATTCTCTTTTAACATCATCACAGTTCCAGTGTACTTATATGTTTGCAGTAGTTGTCTTTTTAGCTCCCTATTTAAGTTGTGTCCCATGCATCAGTGTCAAACTTGCTTAAAGAGCAGTACATGCAGCATGACAGCAGATTACTGATTGCAGTGTCCTCTGTGCAAACAGCAAATCCTTGTGACCCCAGTGGCCTCCCTCTGCAACCCCGTGATTTAGTCTTTGGCCTTTCCATATTTCCCTCCCTCCTCCTGAAAAGCAAAACTGAGACTGCTGATGTTGTATTATATAGTTCTCTAAACTTTCTATTTCTCCCAGGGTTAACTTGCAATTGCTCGGTGTTTTAGACAATGCCTTTTTTATATTTAAAAAATCTCTGGGTAGATTTATAAACCAGATAATACTGAAAAGATTCCTATGGCACTGCTGACAACAGAACATGTAGCTGAAAAATCTTTTAATATATTTATTTGTGTACAGAGGGGAAACATATTAGTCCCTTTGCAAATTAAAGATCGTGCACTGATACTGCTAGTTCTGTCAATATTCTAGTTTTGGTAGGAAAAGGCATGAAAGAGGTAGATCCAATGCAAATAGACATGACTCTTGAGCCTAAGGGCTCAAGCCACAGAGAGACAGGGCAGTATCAGACTCAGAGAGCTTGATTTCATTATTAGCCCAATGGACATTTTTGGAAGTTCTTTTGGAAGGATTATACAGAACCTGAAGGAATGTTGTAAAATTGCCCCCTTCGATACCCGCATTACTAAATAATAAAAAAGAGAGTGGGATTTTCTCAGGTAGCTCCTGGAATGTGGTAACCAGCAGCATTACAGTCGCACATGAGACATTTTCCATAAGATTAAAACCTAACTTAGGCTTCAAAGGTAATATTTGATGAAATTTTAAGGATTGAGGCCAAACATTTCAGATTTCTTTATCAAGAATCAAAAAAGATATTTGAAACTGACTGAAAATAGAAAATATAAAATGTTTGGTGAGGGCTTGTAAACTGCCAGACTGGCAGAACCAGAACCACCAAACTAGAGTTTAAAGAAGCAGCCATGCATTGACTTCCTGCTAATACCCATTCCAAAAACAGTGAAGGATAAATTAAATTAAATGAATTCATGTTGATGTGTCAGGTTATGTGGCAATGCATGGCAAAATAAAATCTAATTCTGTGATGCACGTTGTGGCCTCCTGTCACAGCTGAAGATAACAATCATTTAGAAGTATTTGATAGGTCTATGCCTCAATGGGGAGAATTGGTTGAGATATTAAAATTGAACGCAAAAAGGACTGACAGAACTGTGGGGGGGAGACCTCATGACATCTTACAAGCTGAAAGATTGTTTATTCTCTAAATGTATGCTATGTTGGTGGGTATTTGAAGAGGTCTTCATAAGGCAGATTCTACATTGGCAGACACTTTGGTTTTGAAATGTCATCTTTCTCATGATTGTCTGTCAAGGACACATGAGCTTACAATAAAACACCATATCCACTGATCTGGATTCCCAGTGGATCTGATTTGTTTGTTGAAAAGGGTAAAAAACCCTTGAATCCAGCTGTAGGAAAAGCTTTTCTTTATTGCCTCTGGGAGACAGACTGAAATGCATTTACATTTCTTCTAAACAAGTAAATATACGTGGTTTTGACCCAAATAATTAGATGAACAAATTCTTGCAAGCATCAGTGTTATTTTATTCTCAAATTATTTTCTTAAAGCTATATCCAGATATTTTTTTTAGTTCGTGAATTGGCATGAAAGGCTTTTGAAATAGAACACAGGGAACTCACAATCATACTGCTGTGATCCTGGCACTGCTCCTAAACTATTAAACTATGTCTGGATTCTGCCCTTTGGGTGTTGGAAACCTCTTTATTTATTTCTTTTTAAAAGATGAAACCTGCACATGGTTTTGTTTTGTCTCTGTTAGCTAACTGCAAGAGGTAAATATTCAGAACGACAGAGATGGATTAAGATTATTGATTCCTTCTAGTTGAATTGTGAGGTTAAATTCCCTAGACAGTGAACTGAAAACGTCCTCCCAGGATTTTTCTTTCTACTGCAGCATGAACATTTTTTGGAACTGGAAATTGTCTCTTAATTTGGAGATACCATACAGGTAATTAATATTCTGAATAATTTCCAGCTTTGCTGCCCTTCTTTTTCTCTTTTCATTCATATTGACAACAGCCACAGAAGAAGCAAAAAGATTGCACCAGAATTTTAATGGGAGTGAAACATCTAATACTAATGGCATCTTCAAACAATCCATGCACATGGCCAAATGCAATTATTGCCTTGGTTTCTTTTCTGTTATTTTAGCAGTCCTTGCTCAAAAGCAGAACTGTTGCCAATCTATTATATTTAGCCAACTTTTGTGGTTCAGACTGTAGTATTTTAAAACAGTATTTGGGCGGACCTTATTTACTCTCTCTGACAGAGAGGAAAAAATAACCCCAGAGATAGGTGATTTTTGAGTTTTTTTTTTTTAAATTCAAGACAGGGAAACTACCAAGGCAAATTTTTATTCTGAAATAAAAAAAAATTTTCTGTAAGATAAAACTTAATCACAGTAGATAGCAGTACAGTTTGCATATCCAATATCTCCAATACCCCCCTGTGGCCATCCATCATTCTTCTTGACTGACAAACTAGACAGTTGATATCAGCTAATATTAGAAACTCATTCATCTATTAATGTTTTCTTCAATTGTATTTAGTAGCAGAACAGATTACACCGAATGACAGTGTACAAACTCACAGGGCTTATCTTAAAACAAACAGCATTAAAATGCAGCAATTAATGTAGAAAGTTGTTTTCAACCACATGCCTTTCTGAATTTCTTTAAAGGTTTTGAAAAAAAAATCGAGTTCAGTGTTACTAGTTATAAATTATCTATTTGTTCCACATTCAGTGCTATGCAAAAATAGCATTTTTTGCATAAACTATAGATGGGATCCAGGAATCCTGTAAACCCCAAGGTAAAGGCAGTCCCTCTGGCATGAGTTAGCTCTGTGCTTTTCAAGCTACCTGTAACATGCCTCTTCTCCCAAAGCATGCAGGTATCTGCATCTCTTCTCTGTGCACTTGTACTCCAGGCGAGGGGAATCTAGGGATGGGGTGTGGAGCAGGTGGAGGAGGCGGGTGTGAAGGGAGCAACAGTGGAAACGGTAGGATGGGGGCAGGGATGGAGACAGTGCACAAAAGCAGCACAGAAGGGATCTTCTGGGTCCTGGAAAGCTTTGAGAAATCATAGTCTCACAGAACTACAGAACAATTTATCTTGGAAGGGACTTTTAAGGATCATCTAGTCCACCTTTCTGGCTGTGAGCAGGGACATCTTTCACTAGATCAGTTTGCTCAAAGCACCATCCAGCTAGACCTTGAACATTTCTAATGACGGGGCATCCACAACTTCTCTTTTCCAGCATCTCACCACCCTTACTGTCCCTAGGTGCTCCTGTAACCTATGTGGTCTCCTGTTATGTAGGACCAGTGGAATATCTAAATAAAGCCCTCTCATAGCTGCTTCTTCCTCCATCTCAACCCCGTCCCAGACATATCATCCTGGAGGTGCTGTTTCCTTCTCTACTTCAAAGGAATCTTGTCAGTATGCTTCTTCCAGACCTGATCATGAACCAAAAAGGCTGGGTAGAAAGTACATAATCCTTAGAGTGTCACTAGGACAAAGTAATATATTTGCAAATGGCAAATTTCCGCAGGAATTGGCTTTCTACCAACCCTACTGGGAGTATGATCATTGCTTTGACAATAAAAATTGTAAAGGTAAAAGGAATTTATATAGAATGTAATGACTGAGAGCTCTGAGAGCAAAATCCTGTTGTCGTGGAAGACTGTGGCAGTGTTACCATTTATCTCAGTAGACACAGGATTATACTTGCAGCTTTGTCAAGAATCTATCATTAACGTTATTGTTTTTAAATTGTCACTGGATATTTAATTACAGCAAGTGTGAGAGCTTTTATTGTATAATTAAAAAAGAAGGAAAAATGTCATTAGACTGAGAGTTCTGTTAAGACCAAAGAGTTTGCATTCCACATCGGCCCAAGAGGTAAATCCTTCAGGACAGTGATATTTAATCATGTTTAGAAAGTATTATCTTTTGGAAAATCTATCTGCTACAGAATCCTCCAGCAAATCCTTTCAGCAATGTATTCAGAATATTTTTGTTTTTACTGAGCATGAAAGTCTTAGAAGTAAAGAGCCAAGTCAAAGAAGACTATCTTAAATTTATTGGCATAAGCTCATATTTAAGGTCTGATCTGACAAACCACTTAAGTATATTTTCAACCTCAAACATGTTAATTGTCTTAGCAACTTCATGTCTGCCTGAAAGGAAGATTTAGGCAGTTTAAAAAATGACTTGGTTTGCAAAAATAGTGGTCTCTTAACATGCCATGTTTCATTAGAACAAAAGATATAAAGAAATGAAATGGAAGCGAGAAAAGAAAATTGGAAGACTTCAGCTCATAAAGTGAAAATACAATAAAAATGTTGGAACTGTTCTGTTCAAAGGATAAAGCACAATTAAAAAGTGACATTTAAACAAAGATGTATTTTCATCCACTGTAAATATTTGTACATGTTTGATAGCCAAAATCACAAGAGGAAATATAATTAGCGAGGACCATCTGGATGGTATGTCAGGAAGACCAAAGAATTGTTATTTTGAATCTTTTCACCTCTTCTCAGATGAAGTACCAGTCACCACCTTTTGACCACTCAGCCCAGCTGATTTCACTTCATCCTTCAAGGCTTTGGTTCTTTTTTTTAGGTCTGTTTTTTAGGTCTGTTTTTTAAGTTTGGTTTTTTTTTTTTTTTTTCATTTGTTTTCTAGTAAGAAAACAGAAAAGGTTAGTTCCAGATCCTGACAGTACCATTCTTTACATGACCTTAATATTTGGTGTTCAATCATGTATAAAATCTCCCTCCTGACACAACACTTTGCCAGCTTTGGGGGGAAGCCACAAAGATTAGGCATCACACCCGATCCCAAAACTTGACATTTTATTGTTCTTTATATAAAAATTTTCACTTTATGTGCAAGTTATTGTCCATCATAATACAGCCAGACAGAAAAAAGAATTACCTTCAGTGGAGGCATTCAGGAGCAGTCTTTTGGAAACCCTGCACAAAGATGTTGAGTTTCTCTGCAGTTAGGGACAGGGATGATGAGGCACAATATACATTTTTCCTGTTGAAATCTTTAAATGTCATTATTAGCTATCACCTTTTTGAACTCCTCTGATTCCTACACATCAAGGTATTCTTTCTGACAGCAAGTTTAACTCTAAGAAGCTGTGCCTGCAATCTCTTTATGTTGCATTGAAAGTAATTACTGGGCATATAATGAATTCTCCTTTATGTCTCTAAGCAGATGGGTTCCTATTATCAGGGTTTCAGAACAAACTGATTGTGTTAAGGTGTTGTGTCACGTCTAATTCCAAGAGTCAACGAGGAAAATAACCTCATTTATTAATGATCAGGCAAAGTAAGAAAAATTCATTATCCCACACTTATTTTCTGTACCTGATTTTTACCCCACTAGAATGAAGGTGAGATTATACTGCTCTGAAAGCTGGTAGAGAAAGAACATGCAATTTAAAATTCGTTTACGCTTCGTTGTTGGTTTATTTGGAACTCACAGAGTCAGCAGTTCAAGAACAGAAAGAGGTTCATGTATTCAAAAGCCATCACTGATTTATTTATTTAAATTCAGAATTTATTTATATAAATTCTGACTATAAAACATATGTAGACAATGGTTTATGTCTGCTATGGTCCTGATATTTATGCCTGGTAAAATTTAACTAATCTCAGAATTGCAATAGTTATGTGTATAATTCAATGGCTTTTCTCTGGGGAATATTCAGGGAATTCTAGCACAGTTTTATGAGTATCAGTTGATAAGTGGCTATACTGATACTTATATATTTATTGACTGATTGGGGTAGTGCTCTTCAGAGCTGACAGGTAGGAGAAAGGTAAGTAGCTTTGGCAGTCCTCTCTCCCAAACACAGTCCTTGGATCCCTAGAAATGGCACAACTTTAGACAAAGCAATTTAAAGATCAATCTAGTTGCACTGATGCAATCTGCTAATGCATGTACATTTAAATTAGCTAAATTGACACAGGCAATATTACAATCGATTTGAGTGTGTCTACATTAGACTTAGCCTTAGTTCAAGATAGATCTAAGTTAAAATAAGATCAATTGTAGTTAAAATGCTGCAGCCTTCCAGTGTGGACAAAGCCTGCCCCCACCTAACAAAGGCTAACAAACTTGGAGAAGATTTTTTTAGTTTATTTTGAATTTTTCTTATCCTTTAAATTAATGGGATTTTCAAGTACAACAATCCCTCTCTGGGTGAGCCCAATGGGACTGTGGGTGGCACTTAGAAAAGACCCAAACAACTCTCAAAACAGATCATTTATTTAGGGGCTTACCTTTATTTTTTCTTCTGTTTTTAGAAGTTTTGTGTGCAGGATTTGTTCCATTTTCTGTTTTCTGCATTGCAATTCCTTTACATATGACCACCTTTCCATTTTAAAACAATAATTTTAACAACTCTTAAAAAAAAAGTTCTAAATATATTCTCCAAATTTTATTTGATATTTCATACACATGGAAGCTAAACAATACACAGTTTAGCAAGCTGCATATTTTTGTACACCCATTCTCAGCTGCAGTCATCACTTTGCTGACAACCATCTGTGTCAACCTGCTTTTTCCTTCCCATTTTGCTCAGCTGAAATGAAAATAAATTGACAGAAGCAACTTCTGCAGGGAAAGTGCAAAAAAAGTTAATAGAGTGGTGGGGCATGTCTCGGCATCTGCAGGCACATTTTTTTCCCCTATGTTAAGTTTTATTTGTATTCAAAATTAAAATTATATTTATTTCAAGTCAAAGAAGGAAAAGCAAGCACAGCTTGTTTGTTTACAAAGCAAAAAGCTATTTCCAGTGCAAGAGGTCCAGCAGAACACAACATCTTGACTGTTGAGCAGCACAACAGTGCTGCTTTGGAGCAGCACAAGGTGAGGATTGTTGAGAGGACTGGAGGATGTCACGGCCTGTTTCCCAGACCCAGACCAGCTTAAGAAGCATCTCATTTCCTTTCTGCACAGTCCTCCCTCTGAGACCATGCTCTTCTCTACATCCCTTGGACTACTCTCACCTTCTGTTTATGGTTCCCCTTGTAAGGTTACTTACCTGTAAAGTCAGGGGTTGGAGGAAAAGGACTCAAGAGAGGAACAAGAGGTGTTGCCTTGAGGCTTGAAATCAAGCCAGGTATGTTTTCTGAAGACAACAAAAAAATGCTTTCATGACTTGGGGAATCCACTCGGTGGATAAGGAACTGGCTGGATGGTCAACGGCTCAATGTCCAAGTGGCGGACAGTGATGAGTGGTGTCCCACAAGGGTCAGTGCTGGGACCCGTGCTATTTAACATCTTTGTTGGAGACATGGACAGTGGGATAGAATGCAC